>JACEII010000149.1:238211-286199 GCA_014332785.1 Antheraea mylitta | reverse complement strand
AATATGTTCAACATACAATACTAAAAATACAATGCAAATAAAAGCACGTAATGAAAAAAAAGTAAAAATAACTCACGTTAACAACATAATTATTTTAAATTATTTATTTTAAAGATGGCAACAGAGACAGTACTTATTTAAAATCTTTGCTTTGGCAATGATCTTTAGTGTATACTGCCAAGTTAATAATGAAAACAAAAAAGTCAAATGTATAAATAAATACACATAGTTTTAAATATTATAAATAACATTAAGAGAATAAACATCTATAAAAAGCGATGGACATTAATCCGCTTGAAGCTCGGCGGCATTAGAATATCAGGTCCTGCATTGTTTCTGTGTGAGTTGTATAGACGTGTCTAGAAATTTCTCGCACATAATCTGTTTACGCTTAGAAATATATTGCAATCTATTTTAGTATCCAACGTTTGTTTTTAGCGCGTTCCTTCTCTATGACGCGTTTTTATATGACTACGGCTATTAGTTCAATGAAATGACTCAGCGTTTTTTCCAGACAAATGTGTTCTCTGTGACTGTATTTGTCAAAAGCATTTCCGATTACATAGATCTAGAACGTTTAAAAAATAATTAAATTGGCTGTTATCCAAATAATTCTAAATTTTAATAGCAATAAATCCGTGAGCACAATAATCACAGATTATAAAAACATTGTTTTTTTTTTTTTGAGAAAAAGTTATGAAACAAGTGAAATTCTCAACATGTTTTTTTATATCGCACACGTGTTTGGATACACGCCACATGTGAACGTATCGTACTGGGCTGACTAAAAAATTATTCTTATTCTTCTATACTAATATTATAAAGAGGTAAAGTTTGTGAGTTTGTGACGTAATAGGGGGTAATCTCTGAAACTACTAACCCGATTTGTATAATTCTTTAATAACCGCCTTCGATATCTAAATGGGGTATATAACACTGAAAGAATTTTTCAAATCGGACCAGTAGTTCCTGAGATTACCCCCTACAATGTCACAAACTCACAAACTTTACCTCTTTATAATATTAGTATAGATTAGTTGTGCCCGCGACTTCGTCCGCGTGAAAAGTTATGCAAAAAATCTGTAATTAATAAAATCGTTTAAATATATAAAAAATCAGGTACTTATCTACTTTTCTCTCGTACTTACGTCGCGTCGTATAGGATAGGAGCGGAGCACAGATGAAAAATGTTTAAAAATCGGGAATTTTTTTTCTTTTGAGGACTGCTGCGTGTTAGTGTTAGGGAATCTATTACACACGAACGAAGTCGCGGGCAGAGGCTAGTAGATAATAATCGTTATAAAAACGGACAGCACCAAGTATTAACGCTTGAATGGGAGCGACGTAAACTATGTATTATATCACAAGGAAATCCGCATTTTCAGCTTTCTATAAGAAATTTTTACATGTGTAACTCTATGCTCAACAACTTTGCTTACCACAGACCTTTACTTAGACGAGATATTCAAAATAATGATAGGACGGGTCGTAGAACATCACAATTATCTTGTACCACAAGACTTGTACAAATAATATGCATAAAAGAATAGTTAAGAGTTTTTGGCGGGATTTTAGTTTGCCATGTAGTAGATTTTATATTTTATTCATAATCTTGTGTTATTTGACTCTATATTTTGTAAATTTGGTGATGTTTTACGTAATGTAGTTAGTTTACTGTGCATTAGTGAAGTGAATAGAAAATAATACCACGGATCATGAAATTCTGAGATGCCACAAGAACTCCCTGGATGGTTCTAGCAAGGGAACCACCATCTTGTTAGACTATTGAAATAATCACACGACGCTTGTAATATTATTAACTACACGACAGTGACAGTAATAATCTGAAAGATTGGTTGCCAAAAAATAAAGTTAAAAGGGATAGTTAAGTTGGTTAACTACATCGAATAAATATGGCATGATCTTACTTATATTATAAAGAGATAAAGTTTGTGAGTTTGTGACGTTGTAGGAGGTAATATCAAGAACTACTTACTGTCCGATAAAAAAAAAATCTTTCTGTGTTATATAGCTCATTTATTGAGGAAGGTTATAGGCTATATATCATCACGGTAAGACGAATAGAAGCGGAGCACCAATGAAAAATATTATAAAATCGGGAATTTTTCGTCTTGAGAGCTTCGACTTGTGTCATCTTTAGCCCAAAGTAAGTATTCCACGCAGACGAATTTGCGGGCAGAGGCTAGTTAGATATAAATCAACTCTACATTAATGCGAACGAAGACACGAGTAAAAGCGAGGACAATTATAGAGTGAAGTTTAAGTTATCAAAATATATACATATTTGCTTCAAAAATTCCATAGAACCTTGATGAAATGAGGCCGAGATACCGCATAACCTATTCTTAGGCAGTAAAGTTGAATATGTTTTGCAAAAAGCGGAATTGACTATGAATGCTATAACAAAGAAATCTATTATATGAACAAGGAAATATAGAATCTCTGCATAGAATATTCACGATCGTGAATGACGGAAGCCGGGTCACGTACGACTTCCCTGTCGCGAGCATAACTTCCTCTAACAAGCGACAATTACACAGTGTTGAGAACACTTATATTCGAAAAAAAGATCAGACCCCCATCTAATGAGGTCATCACTACGTATTATGAAACTAAGACCTCTGTCACGTCTGTCTGTCTGTCCGCGATAAACTCAAAAAATACTGAACGGGTTTTTGTACAATTTTCACCAGTAGCGGTTCATGAGGAAGGTTTAAGTATATAATATATCACGGTTTTGTTATATCATAAGGGCGGGACAATGTCCACCGGGCCCGCTAGTAAATCTATACTATATCTATACCAATATTATAAAGAGGTAAAGTTTGTGAATTTGTGACGTTGTAAGTGGCAATCTCAGAAACTACTGGTCCGATTTGAAAAATTCTTTCAATGTTGTATAGCTCATTTATCGAGAATGATTATAGGCTATATATCATCACGCTAAGACCAATAGGAGCGGATCACGAATAAAGAATCTTTCACAATCGAGGTTTCTTTTCCTCTTGAGAGCTAGTGCTGCGTGTTAGCGTTACCCCATAGTAACTATTCCATGCGGACGAAGTCGCCGGCAGAGACGAGCAATATATATTTCACGCTAAGGTTGCTTCCAAAAAGTCACGCTGGGACGACTCATGGAAAAGACTTTTAGAAATTTTAACTTGCCTACGGTAGCGGCACGCCAAGATGGCCGTTTTGACGTTTATCCGGTAATGAATTTTGCTATAAATTAATAACTGCATTTGAGGTATATTTTTGTTCTTTACTGTCATCACTTTTGTAATGTGTCATAACGGCCGTGTATTATTTTTATTTAACTCAAAAATTTCGGACCAAAAACAAAATAGAAACTCGACTGAGGAGCTTATTGTACGGTGATTTTTTTTTCTCGAACTGTCTACGCTATTGACCTAGCAAGGTACCTTAACAGCGTCACCGAACTACGGTGAAGTAAAACTGTTACAATAAGAGGAGGTATTTGTTATTACTTGAATATGTAGCCACCTGTTTACACTGTAAATCTCTTATTAGGCACATACCACGCGACATATGCAGCCAAATACACCGCGCCTGCGCCTACTTGAATTTTTGTATATAATAAATATGAATATTAATGTAATCAAATAAATAAACAGTCATTATTTCATGGCATAATTTTGTAATGCTTTATTTTTTTATTATGCTATATCTGATTTCTGTTATAATCTGTCCTTTTATACACATAAATTATACAAAACAATTTCGATGTTTCACATCTGCCAGATGTCCAGTGACGCTTCAGTTTTTTTTATTTAACCAATTGTAATGTAATTTTGACCACGGGACGTACCAATATTCGGTGTAAAAAGCTATTCCGTACAAGCATTATTTCTAACTTTGCAGAAGAAATAATTAGGTACCAACTAAAAATTAATAATATATTCAACACTTAAACAATTATAATTTGTTGTACACGGGAAGCACACGTCATTCCAAAATTACCAATAATGCTTTTTAAATCGTAAAAAGGTAATAAAAAAAATTAAAATCGAATGATCTTTATAAAAATTGTACACGGAAAATAGATATGCAACTTCAAAATTAGTAGCATAGGCTGTCTATTATTTTAAAGTAAATTATCAACAATAATTTTAGAACTCATAGACTCATATTGAAGTAATACTTCTTTTGGCGTGTTAGGGAAAAATGTTGAGAGTAAATTTTACGATGCGCGCGCACACCGTCACTAAAAACCTACACGCTGAAGTTAGCTATAGTCAACATTTTGTTTCTTTGTATTTCTTTGTATTAAAACTTTCAATATGTTAGATAGCTTTTTTCTATTATTAGTGTCGATTTTTCTACAAACGTAGAATAAGGCGAAAGATCAATTTTTTGAAAAGATTTTTATCTTGTTACGCCAAGGAAGTATAACTTCTAATGCGTGTACATAAGTACACACACACTTTTTTTCTATTAACATAAATTCAATAATAATTATTGCTTAAAAAACATTCCCGAAGTTGCGAGATATGTCAGTCACAGTTTATAGGTTAACATTTAAATTATATAATTTAAGTAGGTAACATAATATAAATCAGTATACAGACTATGTATTTGACACGAGTAGTAAGCAAATAATTTACACATTATGTTTATTTAAAAATATACATTGCATAACAACATACCTACATTTTATAAATATATAGGCAAAGATGCATAATATGCCCCTATAAACAACATGGCCGCCACACAGCGAGTTATATGAAACCGGTGGGCGAAGCGACGTTGCCGCACTGTACAGCACAACAAGTGACGCAAAAGAGTTGACGGCTGGTCAAATAGGACGTTGCGAGCGGAGAACTGACTTGTACCGTATCTGACATTTTGTTGTGCCAGTTATTCAAAAAAGTGTGTATTATAAAAAAAAAAGTTTGACTGAGTATTATTCTACTTTTAAATACCGGTCGTCGATATCTATACATATAAATAGGATCTAAATATAACGTGTCTGTACTTTTTCGCGACTTTTCTAAAAAAATGTTGCTAGGTCTGAGAATAAGCAATAAAAATACATTTTAATAATTCTTAGAAATGTCTGTCTGCTTGCTTGTATTAACATGCATCACAGTTAAAGTACTACGTTCATGATAAAAGCCGGGGAGATTTTTCCTTATCCTATCCTATACTATATACTTTTGAGGTTTTTTTCCCACACAAAATACATATAGGAGTTGTGGAGGCACGCGTGCTTGGTACACATGCATGTTTCAATAACTCATATACGTATATCTAGATAGCTTAGCTTATCTCAGATATGTCACGATTTTTGCATAAAACAGGCGACAGCACAAGCCGAGGTGTGCCGTGCACCTTTGAGATAGTCGCCCAAACATCCCAAATCGGCTGAGTGCCTTTAGCACTCGCCTCATTAGTTCGGTGAAGCTGTGAAGACCATTCCAGGTCAACAGCGTTTTCATTACGAAAAAAAAACAAGCTCAAAATCATACTGCAATATCCTCGAGTAATATTTAGTCTCGGTTTCATCAAACTCGATCCACTGTTTAAAAAGTTATTGTAATTTTAATGACGGTCCGAGTTACGTTCGAGGGATGGTTAAGTAAATGCAATTCAATTTCGTACAAAAACAAAGACTTTTATAAAAAAAAAAAAAAAACAAAATTATCTCAATGATTTACAATAGAATGATCCTATCAGAAATATTCTTCTATATATCATTTTAAAGTTTAAAGGTCTCAGCTAGATGTAAAATAAAATTAGAAATTTTCCCTCCTGCATCCTTACGTATAACCTTGTTTTCATTACAAACGGTACACGTCAAATAAAACACAATTAAGGAGTGCCTTAAGCAATTTATTCTATTCTCGTTTGGGCCTATGAATGGCTTATAAATTCATTAAAAGTTTATTCATAAAATTGCCCAAACAATTCGGTTAAGTTGTAATTGATATTACTATTCATAAGTCTAAATACTAGTTTATTTCCTGATAAACACTGAGTTTAATGTAACTCCTCGCTAGGTCAACGTTTTAAACTAGTTTTTGGATTTGGCTTTCATAATTACAAAATTTGAATAAATATATTTTGTTCCGAGTTACAGCGACCGGGTTATGAGTTCAGCGTGTTCGTTTCTTAAACAGACGATTAAAAAACTATGCTACTCATCAGCAGACGGCGAGATCGTATGAATAATCCTTGCTTTACTTAAAATGAAAAGGTCTACACAAAAACTACCAGAATCCGATATAAAAAAGTCTCGTACTTCTGTAATGAAATTGTATTAAGTCGATTATTGAAAAATTGCTTATAGTAAATATTTTTTTAGTAAATTATAAGTTATTGTAGTGCACATGAAACATAGTTTGGAATCAAATGTTTGTGTGTGAAGTTGTCCGATATATATTACAGGGACACGCCCAATATGAATTATGAACTCGGGGTGCAATGTGAACAAACTTGTCAAAACGTCATAACGGGTGCGTCGTGGTTGGAGAGCAAATAGAGTATAGATTCCGGTATTATATCGATATATATTTATATCTTGGTAGTCGCCATTGTTTTAGAATTATAATATATTTGAGAAGTTTAATTATTATGAATATCAATATAAATTAAAAAATAAATAAATAAAATTAAAAAATCATATTGCAAAATACAAATATTTTGTTTCAAACCTGATAAAAATTGAGCCGTCACGGGACACCTGGCAGATGTGATACATCGAATTTATTTTATACAAGTTATATGCATAAAAGAACAGATTACGACAGGAATCAGTTATGGCATAATGAAAAGATAAAGCAATACAAATTTATTCCATAAAATAATGACTATTTATATTATTACATAAATATTGATTTAAATGAAATACAAAAATTAAGAGAAATCATAGTTAGGCGCAATGCGGTGTGTTTGGCGGCATTTATCAAAGGGCGCTAGGTCGCCTACGCGTGCTGCGTAACACTAGTAGAACGAGTGACCGACAAATCAATTCAAATGTTATGTTTATAAAGATAGGGATGCAAATGGTTTTGAGTATTTCGATAATAGCGAGAATTTCGTGCTTTGCGTCCTCACGTCTCACCACACCCACAATCAGGTTTACCCTCGCCTATATATGTTTTACATCAAAAATTCAGTGTGATTCAACGAATATGGCCACCACAGGGCCACGTGCCTGTCAAGTATTTAAAGAGCTCGCCCGTGGTCTAGTTTATGTAAGTAGCGCGCTCAATGCCTTTCTAAAGATAGCTAAATTTCTATTTTTTGTAAAGTTGCCATCAGAGCATCTCTTTTCCTCCCGTATCGACATTATAACCAAGGCAAGTTTTTACTCAAGCACTGAAGATATTGGTGTAGATACGAGGGTAACTAACCATTAAACTACTACATTTGTTAATTTTTAAATAGGTTAAGGATATAGATTATCTCAGACAACTAATATAACCTCGCTTGCATAGTATACTTTGCATAAATAAACGAAGAAATGCAGATAATAAAGTGGCTCACACAAAATCAGCTGAGTGTCTTAAGCAAAATCGGCTGAGTGCCTTAAGCGCTCGCCTTAGTAGTATGGTGAAGCTGTTATGACCTTCCTAGGTCGATAGCGTAATCAGTTCGAAAGAAAAAAAAGTGGCTTACATACCAAAATTCACACATTGTTGCAAAATAATTGATTAAAGTTATGACTGACCAAAGTCAAACCAACTAGTAATAAAATGTGTCGCCTACCGAAGCAATTGAGTTTTCTGGAATCAGTTACTAACCCTAAATTTTTAAAGACAAGTTAACAGCACAGTAATACACTCGGTAACAATAAATGACAATAAATCGCCCTCGGTAACTGCGAATTGCGCAGTTATATACAAATCAGTCCAACCGTATGAACGATACGCACTATCAATTACCTTATCATGTTGTTTTAACTCGAGCGTTGAGGTCTAATAATATATTGAAACGCTAACAAAACGGACGTAAAGCGCTTTATTGCACATCCAAGGACCACAGTTTGAAAACAACACAGTTAAATTAAAAATTATGTAACGTAAGCATAGCACGGAGTTCGCTTAATTAACTATGAACTTACATTTTGCCCCAAATACCTATAAAGGATTTCTGACAACCCATACTAGGAAGGGAATACATTCTAGGCTTAAAGTGTTACATTCTTTGGTTACATATCATCGATTAATAACTGTTTATATTGAAAGTAGCCTTCGCGACTTCGTTCACGTGGAATAGATACTTTGGGCTAACCCTAACACAAAGCGAAAGCTATCAAGAGGGAAAAACCCCGATTTTGAAACATTCTTCATTCGTGCTCCGCTCCTATTGGTCTTAGCGTGATGATATATAGCCTATAACCATCCTCGATAAATGAGCTATATAACATTGAAAGAATTTATCAAATCGGATCAGTAGTTCCTGAGATTACCCCCTACAACGTCACAAACTCACAAACTTTACCTCTTTATAATATTAGTATAGATTACCTTTCACTAAATTTGCAATATGTAGTGTTTTACACTATTTTATTATTCTTTCGAATTCTTTCTTAGTTGTATTAGAGATGCCAATTTTTTTCTGTTTCCCATCTAAACATTGTCTAAGTGTAAACATTGAATTAAAATCAGAACTGAATGTTAAAAAAAAAACACAAGGTGACTTTATAATATGTACAATATATACGCGGATTCAAATTGAAACAGGATCTTTTGCGCATTAAATATTGAAATTTAATTCTTATTGTTTTAAAGCCGTATTTGTTATTTTCCTCGACTCTTAGAATAGGTATTTTATGACTTACAATTGACGAGCTATCATCATCGAGTTTAAGAATGTCTGCATACACCATTTTTTTATTAACGTAGGGAAATCACCTATGAATACCCATATCCCGGGGGAAAGAATGGGTTATGTCCGACTCGCTCTGACTAAAACCTCACGGTGTACCGACAGGCCGTGTTGTTGGGGCGTAAGGAATCGTACTATCCGAATCACCTTGTATAGCCGCCTAAATGATCCGCCGGCGGAAACTAGATGCCGAACTCCTACCAAATATGGAGGCAGACTGGGTACACACCAGCTGTCTCCCCTTGTCCGCCGGACCTGTGCAATAAAGCGATGATCCCCCGGTCCAACTACTGTGGCGGTAAGAGATGGGCAAATTGCCGCCTCCTCCCTAAAGTCCTCGATTGGCGGAGAGGACTACTTAAAGGGTTTACCTCGCAGAAGGAGGCCATCGTTCGCCATACCTGTTTGCTGCTGAGCATGGCCGAAACTACACTTGGCAGCGACAAATCCCCATTTCCTTATACTGCCGCAGCTAGAATGCGAGGCTGTCCCTTCCACGCAGCACACTCAGATAGAGTATGCTACGCGGGTATCTGCCAACAGCCAAGGTGTATTATGGTAAACTAAAAGTTAATAATACTTTTCATTTCAACATAAGGCTACTTAAAATTAGGTGATGCCATGTCTAGCCATTGTATGTTAAACCATTCGTATAAGGCTAGAGGAAAACTTAAAATACTAATAGAGTGTAGCAGTGCCGAGGCACTACCATTGAGAAATCTAATTATTTATTACATGTACAAAAAAAAAACATGAGCCGATGGCTCTCATTTGTGACGTACAGGAGTACTAAAATAGATTTGTTTTAAAACAATCTTGTCAATTGTACGTAACTGTACGAAATATGGAAATTGATATGTAGGCTTTATGTTACAGATTTTAGAGGTTACTTGGATAACTAATTCTCAATAAGTTTATTTATTTACTTTAGGGTCGTCAACATTAGTAAACGTATTAAAAATATCACTTTTCTGATTGACATAAAGACAGTCCTATTTAGAGATAACCACGACATGCTCCAACATTAAATACAATTGTAATATAACTAATTATTGAACTATTCTACATAAGTATTTAAAGATGTTAGATAATAATACGAGACTAAGAAATTGTGACAGAAAGATAAATAAAAAAGGAATATAATAAATAAAATGACTTAAAGTAACAGCTACAATAGCTCATTAATTAAACTTATTTATTATATAGTAACTTATAAATATGTTATTACAAAACAACACCAGAAATATAGCCACGCTGGAGCTATCATTAGTTTCAGCATGAATAGGTCGGCTCGGTCGGGGTAGTACCATCCGATCTACAGAAACACCCACATAAACTAACAGTGCTTGCATTGTTGCGTTTCGTTCGGTCAGTGAGAGCGCCAGAGGCCCACCTTCCCTCCCTTTTTTCTCCCCCTCACCATTTTCCTCTTTCCCCCTAATCCCTCAAACACAGGCTCCCCTGGTCTTGCTAGTGTCTATGGACGGCGGTGATCACTTAACATAAGGTGAAACCCACCTGTTCATTTGCCTCCTATGATAAAAAAAAACAAATAATTTTACATATAGTATTAATTAACACGCTAGTGGGACTCACAGCTACAATTGTATAAAGAACGTAAGTCTCTTGACGATATCCGTGACCAATCTAAATTATATATATGCTTCAGAAATAACTAACAACGATTGAAGAAGATAAGAATAAACTTCACACAGACATCTATCAAGTTTACAATAAAACAAGAGTAATATATACTAATATTATAAAGAGGTAAAGTTTGTGAGTTTGTGATGTTGTCACGTTGTAGGGGGTAATCTCAGAAACTACTGGGCCGATTTGAATAGTTCTGTTATATAGCCCATTCACGGAAAGTGGTTATAGGCTATATGTCATCACGCTAAGATCAATAGGAGCTGAGCACAGATGAAAAATGTTTCAAAATCGAGATGTTTTTTTCGTTTTGAGAGCTTCTGCTACACGTTAGCGATAAGCCCAGAGTAACTATTACTACGAGGAAGTCACGGGCAGGGGCTAGTGTCACATAAACAAGTAATTGAACTAAACTAGTCAAGAATTAAAAGGGACGTCTCGTAACTTACCTTGAATTATAATTATGCTACGCATTTCATATAATCATCTATGTCAAGGTGTTTCTATAAAATAAGAACATACAACATAACATACCATTTATTTCAAATCAATGGAATTAAAAATATTTTATCCAATTTAGACTCTGAGAAGGCGCTTCTGAACGTCAAAGCTACCACAGGTTTGGATAAACAACCCACTCATCGAGAGAAACTGGCTATAGATAGTTATATTAGTTTTCGGTAGATGCACAGAGATTGGCGTCATAACCAGACGACACCATACTTCACATATTGATTCACTCAATGATGATGATGATCATTGCTCGTACCGATTTCGGCCACTTTGACCCCTAATCAGAGAAGACTTTTGCGTAATCGAAGTCAAGTAACGGAAGCGATCAGATGCGCAGGATATATTAAAGTGCACAAGTGTACGCTCAATACATAGGTGCACATACTCATCCTTGTTCTTCTGGACCCAGTGGAACGGGAACCGTTACGACCGGAGAAGGACTCGGACAGATTTTTAAGCTATTGCATAGTTTCTATCGCGGGCCTTGAGCGTGGAGACCGAATCCAAAAATTCCGTAACGAAAAAACCTAACACCAATCAAGTCTCAAACTTTTGTTTCTTATTTCAGTTACCATAAACCTATAGTTTCAATGATTAATATTCCTGAATAACCTACATGTATTGTAAGATAATAAAAATATTTTAACCAAAAAAGAAAAAAAAATGTTTTCGTATCGGTCACCACGCTCAAAAAGTATAACTCGAATTAATATCAAAGAAAAAAAAAGGAAAAAAATACTGCATAAATAAAATAAGCAAATAATTATAATTGCATAAGTTAATAAAAAATACTATGCAATAGCTTTACCGCGGCAGTCCCCGAGTGCCACACGCATTTTTTTTTTTTTCGAAATGACTATGCTATTGACCCAGCAAGGTATTAACAGCTCCACCCGACTACTGACTCGGACAGATGGTACAGTATCACGGTAAGATAGTTACAAGGGATCAGTACTATCTCACACTCCCTTAATCGCCTTTTACGATCAATACTCACGGGAAGATATGGGGTGGTGTTATTCTACTCTTCTATTCTACACCACACGGCTTGATATTGACTGACTGACTGACACCAATGATATTATAACTAAAAAAGCTGTGGATTCGTCATAAGTGCTTCGATAGCGCATTGTTAAAACTTGGCTATTTCTTTTTCACCACCGGCATGAAGAATATGCCATCCTACTTCTAAATTTTACTTAAGGCAGTGTAGCGTTACAATATTACTTTACGTATGTGTGCGTTATCGTGCCATTTGTTTTGTCAAAATATCATGTAGGTAAGATATCCACAGCTTTCATTTTAATATAATTGGATACACTATAACGATATTACACTTAAAAGCCTAATTTCACTAAAAAAACAATCTCTATATGTCTATAAATAAATTCGAATTCAATTATATATAACTGCTCCGTTCTTGTACCTGATTCACATTTATTATTCACGTGAAAGGCAGAGCATGCTGGGATCTTATACATATTAGACATATCTATGCAAAGGTAATCACAATGTAATATTAATGCGACACGAACAATGTGGGAGTACAGGCAAATACTGAAACAGTATTTTGACGTGACAACGTCTTATAAATTGGTTTGCCGGGTGACACTTCAAGAAACTGCGTTACGCTCCGCTCACGTTATGCGCTCACAATGAGAGCGAGTGAGAGGCACGCGTCCCTTCCACTCGGGCATGGTTAGCCCGCCTAAGAGCGAGAGAGACTACTATACGAAAATTATTTTACCACTCAAAGTCGTTGTCACGTAAAACTTTCGCCCGTATACCGACTTTACAGGCAACCAATTTTTTTAGTACAAAATAACGAGGTTTGTTCAGTAGTAGTACTTTTATCTCTGATTTGTTTTAACATTCTATTCTAATAAACTTATTGCATACAATAATACTAGTGTTTTATTTTTAGTTTTAAATCTATACATATAATATGAATATAAATCTGCCGTGTCTGGATTATTTAGATTTTTCTGAATAAGCATTATTGCTGGTGTATTGGGATAAGTACTAAAATGACCAGATCGAGTTTCTTGCCGTTTCTTCTCGATGACTGGATTGTATTCCGAACCGATGGTAGTTTTGACGTTCATCAGTGCCTGTTCAGGGCCTAAATTGAATAAAGAGTATTTTGATTTTGAATACATTTTTAGGAACGTCTGTCGATCTGTCTCTTTGTTTGATCACGTATCACTGTTAAAGTTCCAATATGTTACTCGGGTAACATTTAGTCGTGTCATTTGGTTTCATTAAAATCGATTCACTCTATCAAAAGTGATTGTAATTTTAATGACGACGCGACTTAAATACGACAGAAAAGTAGATAAGTAAATAAATGGGCTTAATGTATTCAGATGATTTTATTAATCACTGTTTTTACAGTAGATTCCCCGCGGACGGAGTCGCGGGCAAAGCTAGCGTGTACTAAAATGCTTGTGTAACAAATGTGAGCCAATTGGATACCTATAACAGCCGTGAGAAATATCACTAATAATATGTAAATTCTAAATGGAAATAGACTAATCATAAAATATTACTAATTTTAGTAATTGTTAAAAAAAATATATAAATTTGAAGTAACAGTTAAGTTAATCAAAAGAATAAATCGAAACTACGTCCCCAGGTAGGTGCTAAATGCCATTTATAGCTTCCAGCAGTAATCAATACAAACACGTCCGAGAGCGCGACGTTGCCGTACTGTACGTCGAAAACAACATGAAGCGTTTCGGATACACGCACCAAATCTAACGTCCAACGACAAGCACATAACAACTTAACCTGCTTGCTTTAAAGTTTAATATTGAATTACAAAATTTAACATTTATAATCATCTAGAATGTACGGTGAATGTAAACAAGTATTCCGTTTGAAGGATTTTAATACATAAAACTCGGTAGTTACGGCTATTTTTACTCTGCGAAGTGTTTTATTGAGAGTTCTTTACGAACGGGCAAGATTTAAATCATGTACCTTGTTGTGAAGGAAATCATGACTTACGCGAGAACCGTAAACTTTCGATGTAGGTACCTGCATAATATAACGACAAAAAATGTATATATCAAGTGTAGAAATAAGTTTAAGTTTTATACTATATTATGAAACATGCTTACAACAACGACAACTATATTTGACCTATTTATACTAATATTATAAAGAGGTTAAGTTTGAGAGATTGTAGGGGGTACTACCAGGATCTATTAAATCGGTTTTAAAAATTCTTTACCGATCGAAAGCCACCTTATTTGTGAGTGTCATCTATACTAATATTATAAAGAGGTAAAGTTTGTGACGTTGTAGGGGGTAATCTCAGGAACTACTGGCCCGATTTGAATAATTCTTTCAGTGTTATATAGCTCATTCATCGAGAATGGCTATAGGCTATATATCATCACGCTAAGACCAATAGGAGCGGAGCACATATGAAAAATGTTTCAAAATAGGGATATTTTTTCCTTTTGAGAACTTCTGCTGCATGTTAGGGCTAGCCCAAAGTATCTATTCCAAGCGAAAGAAGTCGCGGGCAGAGGCTAGTAGGCTATATATTAAACTAAAAAATGAAAAGACTTTTTCTTGGTGGTTTGAGAAAAAACGGTCGAATGAAAACGTTTCTCACGAACGCTGTTTTAACGATGAGAGATATATGATTGAGTTCTAGAGAAAAGTTGTAGAACTTGGTAATGCTTACTAAAAATACTTGTTAAAATAATTCCCTGGAAAATTCTAACAAGCCGGCCACCATCTTGTTAGTTTATTGAAATTATCGCAAAAAGTTTACAATAGTATTACAAGTTTGTAATAATATTACTTACTCGACAATAGCAGTAATGATTTACTAGAAGATTGATAGTCAGGATAAAAAAAAAAAAAAAATCCGGCTTCAATATTAATCAAAAACCCATAAGACACTAAAAAGCGGAAAGTAAATAAATATAAATAAATAAACTATTAATTTTCCGCTTTTTAGTGGCTTATGGGTTTGTGGTTAACACTGAAGTCGGTTAATTCTTTTTTTGATTTTTCCATTTTTAGTGTACATAAATATATTTTACTAAAACATGCGGGTCACCTGATGGTAAGTGATCACCGCCACCCACAGACACCTGTGACACGAGAGGAATCACAGATGCGTTGCCGGCCCTTAAGAAAAGAGTAGGCTTATTTCTTGAAATTTGTGTTACTTTGTCACGGATCCCATTATCATAACCTAACCAAACTCTCATCAAACTACCTTTGAAGTACATACTTTCCAATCAAAAAAAGCTTCATCGAAATCGGTTGGCGTGATATTGACTTATTCATCTATTTGTCGTGTATACGCTTAATGCAAATTTAACACTTATACGGTTTTGCACTGAATGCCGAACAGGACCACAAGGGAAGCACCAGCTTTCAAATAAAAAAATAAATATCAAAATAAGTTGACCCAGTCCAAAGTTATGAGTTAACAAACATTAAAAAAAAAAACAGACGAATTGAGAACCTCCTCCTCTTTTTTCTTTTTGAGGTCGGTTAAAAAAGGTTGTAATGAGGTTCACCTAACGACTATAAAGAAACGGAAAGGAGACGTAAATAAACAGTACCTATTAACGAAAATAAATCCTTCATAATAACAAATTGACGCGGTGACAATATATAAATTTCGAAATTTGTTTATTGAGATTATTAAACATTTGTTTAGTTTGTATATATATTGGAACTCGGAGCAATAATTATATATATATATTATTTAAAATGTAATATTAATTGTACACAGGTCCCTAAACGCGTGTCGCTAGTCCGACGCAAGCCGTGCAAGCGCAATCGGCCGGCCATGCTTACGTAGCATGTCATGACGCAAAACTGTAAATTTATTTTTTGCCAAAAATACCGCTCAATGCGCCTAAAGAAGTTTTCACTTCACAATTTCTAGAATCAGACTGCAACACTGCAACGTCACCTACCGGGTTTAATTGTGAATCTGAATCATTCTCGAATCCACAAAAATTTAGTCAAAACCAGTCCAACTGTTTAGGAGTAGTTCAGTGACATTCCGGTGAAGCTGGGTGGTGGTGACCTTGGGGTCAATAGCGTAGTCAGTTCGAAAAAAAAAAAGTTCAGTGACATACACACGTACATAAGAAATTTATATATAAAAGAGGATGTAAAGATAGGTAACATTTATTAACATTTATTATTTTTATTAACATATTATCTATTTTGCTATACCTCAATGATCTACAAAACAAATAATACGAATCGCATACAAAGCCGCGAGCATATCTAGTAAGTGATACATACCTACATTTCTGTGGTAAACTTATATCCAAATGAATTACGCATATAAATTAAAATAATAAGTCGTCTCCAGCAGTCGATTGTTCCATTATCTTTATTTTTTTTTATCGTACTGTTATTATTAACAAAATTAATAGATAAAACATTTATTTTCAAAATAGCTCGATTATAATCTGTTATTATATTACAAACATAACAAGTACTGCGGCGATACATAACTAAAAAATAAAAATTAACGTTATTATAATAAATATAATATAGCCTACCGTTATTTGTATCCTGCACAGATGCGGAATCTAATGTTTCTTTTTTAGTATCGTGCAATGGTAAATTCTCGAGATATCGACGAAAAGCATCAGTATGACTCCTTGACAAATGCACTTTTAGATTGGTTATTGTCGACTTATACGACAATAACCTATCACAGAGATTACAAGTTGAGAAAAAATCACTGCCTTTGAGCTTTGTAAAATATGTCCATAATACTGACTTATTCGTCCCTTTCGGCGCTACCCCAGACGAAGGTTTATTCCGTAAACCTAATTCCTTTGGATGTTTCATAAACAAATGCATTTTTAAGTTCTGCATAACACTCGAAGCTGCGTAATAATTTTTACATATTTTGCATAACACCTTATCGTCACCGATTTTAGTGAAATATTTTTGTAAATCTATGTTATTATACATGATAATATCACTATTTTTATAATTTAACAATCGTTAATAGCGTCAACGATTTTAGTTACACAAGATGGCCGTACGTTATCTGTCAAACTGCTCAATAATTGACAACAGCGTGCATTGCCATCTTTGCGATTTATGCGTGAAAGTAGGCAACGGCGCCATCTTGGTGAAATTATTAATTTATTTTTTAAGAAAAAATACTAATAAAACAAAACGACTATAATTCGTAATATTATTTTTTTAACATCGTTCACACTTTAATGTCAAGTTAATGCTTAACGTTATTCATATGAAGCACTATTTTAAAAAGTTATTAAAAGCGATTGCTATTTAATCACTCACCTTCTTGTTTTATCTCCAGGAAACCGTTTTTATAACCCATTAACTGTGTATAGCGATATGGATGTCTCCCCTTCAGATGCGATTTTAAATTATTCGAAGTTGTCCTATATGAAAGATGTTTACTACATATATTACAAATTGCTACTTTATTTTCTATATCATACTGTGTAAAATAGTCCCATACCGGTGAATAATTTTTCCTTTTCGACATAACTATAACGAAAACTAAGTTAATAACTTTAAATACTGCTAGTTATTTTCATAAAAGCGATGATTATATTCTAACCTTTTATAGCAACTTGACATATATCAGGGTGACCATCTTCCGAAATAAACTTATTTCTACAACTCGTGTAATAATCGTAATACTGTTATATTTTTATAACAGTAATAAAAAAAACTTTCCGATATAGTAAGTAAATGTTTAAGTTGACAAAGTTTTACAATATATACAATAATAATAACACGCGTCATAAGTTACTTTTTAACGCGAAATATAGAGGAACAACACGAACATGTAATAAAGCCGTGATATGCATATATACTCGACATTAGCGCTTTGCGATGGATGGGAAAGTTATTTTGGTTTTAATCGAGAATAATAGTTAAAGTAATTTAACATGACATATTTTAAAATTTTAAAAATAAAAGTTGTGTTTGTTATAACGTTACGATTAAACATACATTTGTTCGGGATATGTTTTTAGAATTATCGTTTTCGTACTTGTATGCCAATTATTATTAACTGGGAGTTTAAGAAATTAATTAAGAAGTTTAGTAATAATAATATTAAACAAGCGTATAAATCCACTAAACCACATAGGAATTTAAAAAGCTGCCAAATACTAGAAACAAGTTCTAAAAAATATAACGCAAAATATACCTTTTTATTAATAAATTTACATTAAATTAAAATATCTACATTTTTCTTTTCTAGATAAGGGTCAAATGTTTAAACTAGTAAAAAAATATATCCGAATGAGTTATGATATAGTATTGTGCTCACGTAAAATTTACATGATAAATCATTACCTAAAAACCGTGATACGAAAATAGTTTTGAGTAAAATTAAATATACATAGTTTACGTCGTATTTGCTTTAACTATATTGCGATTCATTTAGAGCTTTAATAGTGAGAAGGTAACAGATTTAGTTTCACATTATTACTGTTGACGTGGAGATTTGCAATTATTACGTAGACATTTTTTAATTTATTTCTTATGTATTGTAAATTATTATATAATATTAATGATCGGTATTTATATGGAAATTTAATACAAAACTTAGGGCCTGCAGTCAAGTGTTACTTTGGAAGTCAAAATTGTTTTCGACGTCACTATAACGTTGATTGTGCGCAAAAACATTTGAGAGAACAAGTTAATAAAATACAGCATATAAACATTTAAACGTTGTTAACATAAAGCAGGTACTATGGTTTACTTTTACAGTACACACTACCCCTTTTTGCAACCACAGATTATTGATTTATTTTTACGTAAAAGACTAGTAGCTGTGTAAAATTAATTCTTGAACACAGAATACGTATATCCTCTTAATAATCTGTGAACACAGACTATAAACGATGATTTCATATAGTGGGCTGTTTTTAAAATTTTAGTACATATGTACGTATAGTACCACATTTATTTAACACGTGCATAAAAGACATTTTAAAATACTGCATAACTGACAGCAAATTATTCTCTCTAGAGTGACTGAGCAAACGATAAGTTTAAATATTTCTTTACGCTGCGAAACCTTTAGAGCATCGAATTATTTGAACAAGGTAGTGCAAAGTTTAATAAAATCCTTGTTGAAATTATCTGTGTTGAACATTATTTATTAGTTTTTCTATAAATAAAACAGTTCTAGAAGAAGAAAACGACGTGTAACACGTATCTAAGGTGGGTATGATAAGTTTTAAATTACTCTTGTTTCTAAAGTTTATAAAATATCTACTTCGATATCCTTATTTATGGTTAGTCATTATTATTAGAAATTGCAAGGAAATATTTATATTTCACATAAATATTCATGAACTTTATATTAATACAATAATGTAAAAACCTGTCAAGTGTTATGAAGGTTATTCCATAACTTGCTCTAAATTACAAGAAATATGTACTTTGGTTTGAAAATATGGTTGCCTTATCTATCAAATATGCCATGTGAATACAAATGAATTGAAGTGAGCTCCAAATATAAAATGATTAGCTAGTATTGTGTTTTGTAAGCTCACAATAAAGTTCTCTATAAGTAAATAGTCTCCAAATAATATATATCTAATCTCTATAAAGTTTTAAGGGTTGTATGAATTTTAATGATTATCATATAATTTACTTTCCTACTCTTGTTAATTTGTCATTATTATTAAGAGAGTGGTATATCTTTGTAAAAGTTGATGACATATGTGTAACCTACATTTCTACTTATACCACAAAGCAGCATTACTCCTGCCACTCTGTTTCTAAAGGGCATTGTTGGTAACATATGAGACAGCCCAACTCCATGTCTGCTCCCTACTTTGCAATAAAACTATCCTAAATCTTTATATTTCTTTCTGTGATGGAAAAAAATGTGATAAAATCATATCATGATTCTTGAGGTTTTCTAGAGACCACCTGGTAGTTGCCACTTTTAATTGGCTAATTTGTTACCAATTCACATATACAAGTTTTCTGGCAACTGCACTCGAGAACCAGTTCTGTCTAATCTAGTCTTAACAGGTTACTAGGGCAGGCCACATCATCACAATTAAATGAGGCTAAGATCAAACTTTAAGTGATAAAAATCTATGTTTAACTTTGGTTGTTTTCAAAGTATGACAATTAAATTGACTTAACATAAATTATTACATTGGTGATTTACTATTAGACTGATGGCAGGCATACAAGTGCCTTCGAAATTGTGTGATCAGGCAGCTACTTTTGTGCATAATCTAATAAATGTTTGTATTTTTCCCAGTTATATTGAGTTTTGCAAGCACATGAAAGTAATATTTGTGAACAATTTACTAACTACTGGCATGGCCATTATATAGAGAGGTAGATCTATACTAACATTAAAGTGGTAAAGTTTGTGATGTTGTGACATTGTTGGGGGTAATCTCAGGAACTACTTGGTCTATTTGAAAAAATCTTTCAGTTTTATAGCTGATTTATCGAAGATGGTTGTACACTATATATCATCATGCTTTGACCAATAGGAGTGGAGCACCAATAAAGAATTGTTGAAAATCGGGGTTTACTTCCTCTTGAGAGCATTAGCTGCGTGTTAGTGTTAGCCCATAGTAACTATTCCATGTGAACGAAGTCACAAGCAGAGGCTAGTTGTATATAAAATGAATATGTAATTAATTTAAAATTGTCTCGAGTAATATAGGTTATATTTAATTAGTTCATATGTGTTGTCTGCAATTTTGTTATCTTGAAAATAATTATGCTACTTACAGGAACTACATTTTATTTGGATTCATTGTGGGCAGCTTTGGATTTTTATATTGTAACTTTCTCATTACTATATAACTTCTTTGAATCATTGAATAGTATTTATCTTTGGTAATTTTTATTGTTACTATTAATATGTGGAAAATTATATGGCTATACAGCTATAATCTAAAATTCTTGAATATAGGTGGTAGAGCCACACTGTAACTATAACTGGTTTCAGCATGATTAGGTTGTCTTGTCCGGAGTAGTACCACCTGAACCACAGAAAAGCAATGTGAAGTAACAGAGCTTGAATTCTTGTATTTCGTTTGATTAGTGAGAGCACCGGAGTCCCACCACTCCTCTTCCCTTACTGCCCAACACAGACTGGCAACGCACTTGCGACCCCCTGGTGTTGTAAGTGTCTGTGGATGGTGGTGAAATCTTAACATCAGGTGCCTCGCGGGTTCCTTTGCCTCCTATATGGTATTAAAAAAAATCTTTCTACCTGCCAGTAAAAGTCTTGTAATTTGAGTACATATACTAATTTAAATTGGTGACTGTATTGATTGGTGGTGAATGAGAATAGTATGAGGAGAACGGAAGTAGAGAAATGTTTTTGCTGTAATTAAGGCAATATAAAGTTGGATTTCTTGTATTTCGACATTGCCTTAGACATAAGACAGAACACCCCTCATCATATAGACACACACACAGAAATAGGTGCACATAATATGGTGGAAAGCTTTTATTTTATTTTTCCATATTTTCGAATGTGATTACTACAGAGCAAGTTGTTACATACAAAATACATCTTTGAGTCTGTGACATATTCATGTGTCTCAGATATTTCTATATGTATAATTTTATCTAGTCTTGTTATGTTTCATCCAAAGCATGAACACAAGCTTGGCCACTTTGGCACTCTTGAGCTTCTTGCCAAGCGGCTTAGTGAATGATAGTCACTTTGACGAAAAAAAAACCATGTGTTATTGGTTAACATAATCATCCATTTGGGTAGAAGCCTATAGCCCAGTAGAGTGATGAACTTGATTCAGACACACCTAAACTTAAACAGGACAACCATCTAAGTTTTAATTAAGTATTTTAAGTGTATAGTGATAAATGTATATAAGTTTCAGTTGGTTATAAATAAGTAAACAGTGAAGCTATACTTTTATGGTAAGGAAATCATATTTTGTAACCAAGTATCTATTTTAAAACATACTTTGAAATTAATATGGGTATTAACAGTGGAATAATTTCTAATATATTTTATTATTTAAATAGTTAATTAGTCTGTCTATGTGGTAAATTACAAATTTATTCATAATTAGAAAACTTCTACTTATAATAATTATTCCTGAGTGCCTGGGTACTTCCTGAATGGAAGTGATCATACATTTAATTTAGAGTTCGCTGCCTATTAATAGGATGGTATTGAGGTTTTTGTGGTCTCTTGGAATGTTATGTGTATTATTTACCACTATTGTTTGTCATATTGGTGGTGCTCTAAATATTATTATATATACATATATATTCCCTATACATTCTTGATAATTTAATGTATGTCTGTAAAAACTTTGAAAAACTGAATTTAGTAAAAGATCGGCATAATGTAAATACTAGAAACTGTAATAAACTGGTCGTTCCATGTTTCAGACTTAGTAAAATCAGTAATAGTTTCTTAGGTAACAGTGTTGGGTTTTACAATAAAGTCCCAAAACATGTTACCGATTTGCCGGACTGCAAATTTAAGCGCCACATCAAGCGGGTGTTGGTGTCAAAAGGATATTATAGAGTGGATCAGTATGTGAACGATAGTGATGTCCGGAATTGACTCCTCTCTGTGCATCCACTATAAGCTATTGTATGATGTATTGGAAATGTATGTAAAAAAATAAATGAACTGGTACAAGCATCAATTAAATGTTGTTTAATGTGACATTTGAATTATTAGTGTTCTTCAATGATATATCAAATGAATAATTAATTCTATAATCACCCTTTGAGTTAAGAATTTACAATATTGAAATGTAGTTAATAACTAATTAATGATGATTTCAATTTGTATGCTCAATATGATATTATTGGTGTTTTAGTTTCTACAATATAAAAAAAAACAAACTATGATATTGGTTTTTTTTTTTTTTTCGAAATGTCTAGGCTATTGACCCAGCAAGGTCTTAACAGCTTCACCGGACTACTAAGGCGAGCGCTTAAGGCACTCAGCCGATTTCATTATGGCAACCAGCTCAAGGGTGCACGGCACACCTCGGCTTGGCTGTTGCCTGTTGCATGCAAAATCGCGACCTATCTCAGCTAACCTAGCTAACTATTCATATGTGTATGAGTTGTTGAAACGTATATGTGTACCAAGCATACACGCCTCAACAACTCCTCCATATATTTATTATCGGAAAATTGAGAGTTTTTCAGTTGGATAAGGGAAAAAAAGTAAACCCTTCCACTTTCATGTATAAGCGTGTAGGCGTGCACGTGTGTGGGGGTGATCGTGTAGTGTTGTAGCGGTGATGTATATTTGTGTGTCACCGTATCGCGCAAGCAACGCACTCAAGGGCTCCCTACCGAGGGATCGAACCTAGGCTTGAGCCGCTGCCGTGGGGACTATGATATTGGAACACAGTGTATGTTCACTATAATCACTATAATGGTTTGTAATTTATTAATGGTATTTTATCTAATACCTTTAAACGAGCAATTCTTGTATATTTTTATATTTGTATATATTCATGGTCTCGGAAATGGCGTCCTCTATTTCCGTGAAATTTAGTATGTAGGTAGTTTCGGGGACGATAAATTGATCTAGCTAGATTTTATTCATAGAAAACTTTTTTTTACTAAGATTTCAATCAAAAATGTTTTTTAAAGAACCGAGCTAGGCTCGGTCGCCCAGGTACTTTTCTTTAAACTGACTATCCCTAACGGGCTTCTATAGATCTACTGGAATTATGTAAAATGATTATGATATATACTTATTATTAAAAATTGAACCATGTAGTTATATAAAATAATTTCATCACAGCATTACTTATTTTGGTCACCATTGGCACAGTACACATAACACCAAGTATGGAAACTCCCTATAAACGTTCGCACTGCCACACTCGTCAAACATGCGCATCGACACGACCCCTAAGCGAACCTCAGGGTGCTGTCTATAGAATTCCTTTCAAAACCACTCGTCGATACGCGTGTTTATGAGAGTGTGCCGTTTTCGACCGTCTGTTCCTAGTGTCTGTTTCTCATATTTATACTGTGCCATTGGAGTATGTTTCTGCTTACTCATAAAAATTATTAATTAAAGACATAATAATTAGATATCATTATTTTTTAATTTCAGGTAGTTACACCATTCTGAACTTCTAAGAAGATATTTGTGCTTTATCACAAGCATAAAACAACTATATAGTTTTATTTTGCTAAGCTCAAACAAACAAGTTAACAGAAAGTCTGCATTAACACCAACATAGCGTCACCGAATATTGTAAAACCTTACAAGAGACACAACACTTAGAATTCGTTCTTGAAACTAGAGATTATATTTATGTAGAATAAGGGAAGTCCAAGCTAAGACAACTGAAAGTTTATGAAAGGTTTTTAAAAGCAGCCAAACTGAATTGATGATGAAAGATATTAATCTCAATAATAAACCAACAGATCATACTGGCAATGGAAACAATGTCGAATTAAATAAAAGTGACACGACCACTCAAGACGATGTTAATACAAACGAAAGACTTGCGATGAACCCTGATAATAATTCTACAATAATGGCTAAGGATGAAGTAACTGAAAAGGTAACGGATTCGTGTGAAAATGGCAATAAGACTGATAAAGTAGGTATTGTAGAACAGGGAAAAACTTTACCTGTTGACAAAGACCTTCAAACTGAGCAAGTAATACCAGAGAAATCTGGAATCTCAGTGACATCACAAGTGCCTAAATATAAGTACTCTGAGGATCAATGGTCTCCACTCAATCAAGATGGTAAAAAAAGTTACGACATTGGATTACTGAAACAAATAAAGAATGACCCCATTTCTAAAAACAAACCCGATGCTCCTTTGTTGGAGGCTTGTAATATCCTACGGTCATCACCAATACATGAATCTGTTCATGTACCGAATGTCGTAAGGCCCATAAATGATTCCCTGTTTCCTATGTTTGCTAAGGGTTCTGGAACGGGTCCAAGAAATAATACTCATCGAGAATCGAAAAGAGATGATAAAAATATGTCGATGCCTGAAAGGCGAAGTATGAAATCAGGTGGTTCAAATAAAAGTTCTTCTCATAAACCTGTTATTCATGTTCGTTTGCATGATGATGTGAAGTTAAATGAAGTTGATTCTGCTTGGAAACCTACACGATTCAAACAAGGGAATGTCGCTGAAGAAGATCTTAAAACTCAGGAATTGTATAAAAATTTCAGAGGAATTTTGAATAAAATGACTCCACAAAAGTTTGATACTCTTTTGGATAGAATAAAAACTCTTGAAATTAACAACCAGAAACGACTCGAAGGTGTTATCGATTTAGTATTTGAGAAGGCTATCGATGAGCCGATGTATTCTGAAGCATATGCAGCCATGTGTAACAGGTTGTCTAAACTAAAGGTACCTGCTGATAATGCTACAAATCCAGATCAGTGTGTCAATTTTAGAACTCTTATAATCAATAAATGCCAAAAACAATTTGAAACTGCTACAGTAGATGCACATGTCATTAAATTAGAAAAAGATCTTGCAGACTGTACTGATCCATTGAAAAAGAAAGAACTTGTTTTGATGTTGGATGAAGAACATAGGAAAAACAGAATGAGATCAATTGGCAATGTGAGATTCATTGGAGAACTGTACAAATTGAAGATGTTGACTCCTAAAATTATGGTGTATTGTATGAAACGTTTAATAGATAAATTGGAAGAGGAAAGACTAGAATGTTTATGTAAACTGCTTACTACAATCGGTGAACAGATCGAAAATGAAGTCAGTGGACAGTTAGAATACATATTCAAAAGACTTCAAGAAATATTTGATAGTAAATCAAATAAAATCAGCAGTCGTGTTAGGTTTATGATTCAAGATGTTATTGAACTTAGAAAAAGAAAATGGGTTATGAGAACAGTGACTGATTCACAACCTAAGATGATGGATCAGATTCAGAAGGAAGCTGAACAGCAACAACGCCATATTGAGCTCATGAATGCTACACCAAGTGGTGGTTCTCGTCGTGATGAAGGTGGACGTGGCAAACGCGGTGACAACCGTAGGCAACATTCGAACTTTTCAAATGAGAATGCGTGGAAATCACCTCGAGCTACCCCTTTCTCAGTAGACACGTCCAAATTGAAAGCAGCAACACAAGACAATCTGGACAACATTAAATTAGCTCCACATAAGTCGTCCTGGAACTATGGAGCACGTACAAAGAATACTGTTCAGAATGCCGGTAGCAGTAATTCTATGATTGTTGTTAGTAAAAACAAGTACAGTATGTTAGAAAACGTACAGGCTGATCCTACAATACTCAAAAGTACACAGGATAAGACTCCTAGTTTACATTCAAAGGGTGCATCTATTGAAATATCTACATTTAACTCTCGAGGTGAGAGTAAGTTAGAACCTGTCACAGTGCCATCCTCAACTTCTGGTACTCGAAGCACTAGTATTTCACTGCCCATTGCCACTCCTACAACAGCTGCTTTAGCTGAAAATGTACCAATGGAACCTCTTCCTGAGGAAAAGAATTGTATTAAGAAGTTAATTGATCAATTTATGTTACATTGTGTTGTTGAAGAATTTGTAGCTGATATTATAAAGCAGAAGTTTGCAGTAAAATATCATGCTGCAGTAATAAAGGAGATTTGTAACATAACAATAGATATTTCACCCAAAAAATTTGATTTAATAGTAAGGTCATTTGAGAATTTAATCTCCACAAAGATTTTTTCGCCGGGTAGTTTTCTAGCGGGATTGCAGGAAATCTTAGAATTTTCTCCTGACCTGTTCATAGATATTCCTATGTTATATAAGAATCTAGGAAGTCTTATAGCACCACACATCGCTAAGAAGCTTATAACGTTCACAGATGTTCATAAATATTGTGACAATATTATAACTTCAAACCAGGGCCATCTTTTCCTTAACGAGATATTTAAAAATATAAAAGATAAAGAAGGAACTGCTGTCGTTAATCGCAGATGGCAAGAATCTGGTATGCAATTAAAGCAGTGGATGAAGGAAGACGAGATCCCGAAATGGATAGCTGATAATAACTTAGAATATCTTGAGGAAGATTGTAAACTCGAACATAAATTACTTAGCTTGATGAAAGCAGAGAAAAGTTACGATGATATAAAAGAATGGTTAAAGGAAAAAGTAGGAGAATCTTCTAATAAGGATCGGTTCATACGCTCTCTAATTCAGGCCGTATGTGAGTACGCACTGATTGGTGTGTATGAACAGGAGATTCCCTATTTTAAACAAGACCGAATGAATAAATATGCTGGTCTTATTCATGAGTTTGGTGGGACAAAAGAGTCTAGAGAAGCAAGTTGTTTGTTTGGTATACAACAATTAATACATAGGCTTGAGCATCCACAAGGCATTGCGTTGGATATATTCCAAAATCTCTATGAACAAGATATAATCTCTTTGGAAGGTTTTATTGAGTGGGAAAAAACGGAAAAGGAACCAGAGGGGAAAGCTGTAATGCTAAAGATGCTAACATCATTCTTTACAAATTTAAAGGAGGCCGATAACGAAGACTCTTGTAGCGAAGACTAATGCAGGGATAATAGCTAACAGAGGGGTATGTTGTAATTGAATTAACTATTCATATAATAAGCATATTAAGTGTTTGAGAATTTTAGATTTTTGTGAAAATAATTGTAACAGGTGACTTGTAATAGTTATAAAATACATTTCAATCATTTTTTAAATGTATGTCTGTCTGATTGTTTGATCACGCATCACTGTTACAATACTGCATTCTGTTAAGATAAAACCTCACCATGAAAATCATGAGGCATATATTAGAGAAACATTTAGTCTTGGTTTCATTAAAATTGATTCAATGATCTAAAGTTATTGTAATTTTAATGATGACGCGATTTTGGTACTTAATACATTGAGATGACTTTATTAGTCCCTGTTATTTTAGTGTTCAAGCCATTTTTGTGTGACATGTCTTTTATACCATTTGATAATCTGGTAAAAAATAGATGTATTATCATATAATATTACATTACAATATTATCTATGATTCTATAATAGTATTATAAAGATATAAAGTTTGTATCCTTGTAAGTTGTAGGTTTGTGATGTTGTGAATTTGTGACTTTGTTGGGGGAGCTCTGAGGAACTACTGGTCCGATTTAAAAAATTGTCTCAGTGTTACATAGCTCATATATCATCACGCTAAGACCATTAGGATGGTGCACCGATGAAAAAGTTTCAAAAACAGGTTTTTTTTTCTCTTGAGAGCTTCCATTGGATGTTAGCATTAGCCCAAAGTAACTATAACTACACGGACGAAATCGCGGGCAGTTTTCGATAAATAGAAGATAGATGAGGAAATAAATTGTAAACATTATAAAGTCATAGTTAGTCAAGTTATAACTAGTAGTAATGGCTCAGTAATTAGTTTGTTCTGATTCCTTATCAATCAGCATAGATTCAAATCTTTGGAAATAAGCCCAATCCTTCGGTGAAAGAAAACATAGTCTAAACTGTTTATAGCAACTTTGTTTAGAATAACATACAGGTTATATTGACCCAGAATAAAGGATCGGGGCAGAATGCTGTATTTTAAAAGTATCGACTGTAGTTATGTCAATCGGTTTTTACAACTAAATATGAGTAGTCTCACTGATGTTATTAAAATTAATTTTGACTGTATTATAATGAAACCATATAGCTTAATTGTTGGTTTATTTTTCTGCACACCTGTATAGTCGCCATGCTAAAGTTGAAAATCTGTTACCGAGAGACATATGAGTGTGTATTGGCAGCTTCATTTAAGACCGATTTCCCTAAGGTTTAGCGTTAATAACATTTTGGATCACATTGTCATTTAAAATCAGATGTAATTTGAAGTCAGTTGTTAAAAATGCTATTTTAAAGGTTATTTTTATAACAGGCTCTTACATATTCACTTGAAAGTTAATCTCCATTGGATTTCAAATCACTTTTGGTTGTGATTTTGTTTAAGAATGCATATAAATAGTAATTAGAAACACTTTTAACTTTTTACAGGTGTGGCGTGCAGTGGAACAAACTCATTAAAGAAAGTGCTGAAACATAATGAAGTGTTGTATGATGATGGTGCACATTTATTATCGTTGAGACAAGCAGAACATACAAGTATAAGGCAGTCATATTTGATCAAGTTGTAACAAGTCATCAAGTTTTAATATAGGATTTTACTAAAACTCTAAGTGTTGTGCAATTTTATAGTGTAAAGTGTAATCAATAAAACTATAAAACTACATAATAATTTATCTTATTAAAGAGTAACTTGCATATGGTTTTTATTTTACTAATGAATTTTGTTTTTTTTTTTTATCTATTAAATTAAAAGTAGCTTTTAGAGATATATGACCTTAGTACCTATAGTTCTATAACAAAAAAGAGTATTTATTTATTAAAAACTATTATTGAACAGTTGATTTTAATTCCTATAGAAAATTGTGTTGTATAAAAACATAATTAATGAAAGACACAATATTACGACAGCAAACTTAATGAGAAAATTACGATTAATCCTGTAAAATATACATTACTAATTAACCTACGTGTTTACATGTAAATAGGATTATTATTAGCAAAATAGCTGGTCACTGTTATGGCTAAATAACGTAATGTGTTACAATAATAACAATGTAGCTGCCTACCGTTATTGGTATCAACGAATTCAGCTGCGCCGCTATCGCTGTGCATAGGTACATTCTCGAGATACCGGACGAACTCTTCGTTATGACTCCTTGATAAATGCACTTTTAGATTTGTCGTTGTCGACCTATACGATAACACTTTGCCACAAAGATTACAAGAAGCGACGCGATCGTCATCACCGGTTTTCGAATAGTATGTCCATATCAAACTTTTATTAGACCCTTGCTGTTTCTTAATGGGCGATATTTTAGTTAAGCCCAACTGGTCCGGATGCGACATGAACAAATGCATTTTTATATTTGAATGACCGCTCAACCAAGCGAAAGTACTATTGCAAAATTTACATAGCGCTTTACCGTTTCTAGTCTTTTTGAAATAATTAGAAACGTTTAATTGTTTGTACATTGTAGCACTTGTTTGAGACGATTTGTAGCATAAGCTACTGCGACTGCTAAGCGATACTGTTACACAAGATGTCTGCTCGGTAATTGACAGTTGTCAAAAAAAAAATGTTGTCTCTGGTTGTCAACCTTTGTACAATAACATTATTGCGGAAGTTTCTATTTTTTGACGGCATCTCGGAATGACATGTAATGAATTCTATATTTTATTTATAATCTTGTATTATTTGGCTCTATATTCTGTAAAATTGGTGGTGTTTTACGTAATATAGTTTGGTTATTGTGCACAAGTAGATGTTACAAAGTAAAACCTTCTTGTATTTCAAAAATAGAATTGGGTACATTTTGTATATATATATATTGTTTTACTACATTACATCAGTTATCATTTTAAATAAAAATGTATTTTATTTCATAGGCGACGAAGTGAAAGTTTTTATAACTGATCATAAGCCATTGATTCACATACTAGGCACACAACGTAATTTACCAAAATTGGTTAATAATAGACTTGTCAGATGGGCGTTATTGATCGGAAGCTATCAGTACAACATTCGCTATCAAAAAGGAGTAAATAACATCTTAGCCGACTGCCTTTCAAGGCTACCTAACCCCAAAACAAAGCCTTCTAAGGTTGAGGGTTCCGTTCATAAAATCAGTACACAACTTCTCGGGATTAGAATAACTGATCTTCAATTATCAGAGCAAAACTAAGAGAGGAAACTTTAAAGGATTCTGTTCTTTCAAAAGTTTGTACCTTTTTAAAAACAGGGTGGAGAGAACTTGACTACACTCATGACATGAAACATTTCTACAGAAAACGTTTCGAATTATCTATTGAAAACAAAATTATCATGTGGCAAGGAAGAATGGTTATACCAAAAAGACTTCGAAGATCAGTCCTTACATATCTACATAGAGGACATCCCGGAATATCAGCTATGAAAGCTCTTTCACGTTTTTATGTTTGGTGGCCTTGATGAGGATATTGATGCATTTGTTAAGAGATGTATAAAATGTCAAGAGAATCGCCCTTGCAAATCGGAGCTTCCAGTTTTCTCTTGGTCTATACCAGAAGAAGTATGGGAGAGAATTCATATTGATTTTGCAGGGCCTTTTGAAGGTACTTATTGGCTAATTTTATGCGACGCAATATCGAAGTGGATAGAAGTACGACCTATGAAAAACATAACATCAAAGAGTCTTTGTCATGCGTTAGACAAAATCTTTTGCACCTTTGGCTTATCTCGAATAATTGTCTCAGATAATGGATCACAATTCACATCCTTTTTTTTTTATACGTGGGGAAATCCCTTATGGATACCCCCTCTCCCGGGGGAGAGGGTGGGTTATATCCGACTCGCACGGACTAAAATCCCATGGTGTACGTCTTCCGCTATTGTTAGGGGCGGCACGAGATCTCTGTAGACTTCATCGTACCGCCAACATCCTACGAATTTAAAGAATACTGTAGGAGTCAAGGTGTATTACACATCACATCGTCTCCATATCATCCGCGCACTAATGGCTTAGCGGAAAGAATGGTGGGAACGTTCAATACAAGAATGAATACGAACAGTGAAAGTGTGAACTTAAACAACATTTATTAGAATTTTTATTTACATATAGGAACACTCCACACACAACGACGGGAATTTCTCCTGCCCAAAAGATGTTTGGTCGACAGCTAAACTGTCTATTATCTAATATTCGGCCAGATAAAAGAAGACAACAACAATATCAACAGGTCAAGACAAATATTATGAACTATGACCCAACTTACCATCCAGATGAAGACGTTTAAATAAAAACAAAACAAGAAAAAAATGGCAACCTGCTACTGTGAGGACCCGTAAACATAGATACTCATATATCGTCACTACACCTGGTGGGGAGGAAAAGCGAAGACATGCTGATCACATTAGACCTCGAACTTCACCTATAACAACATTTCCTAATATTGAAGAACCTCATGAATGCACTGTTAATTCTTCTGTTGATCCACCTCTATCAAGTTTACATGCAAAAACGTTACCTACAACTACGCTGACAACATCCCTGCCACCAGTTTCCACATCCACATCACCCGCACCTATATCTCCGTCACCAGCATTCACATCCTCAACACCAATCCTCAATGCATCTCAACCACGGCGTAGTCAACGTCAAACACGACCACCACATCGACTGATAGAAGACTTATAATTTAGATGAGGAGGAATGTTATGTATTTCCAAAGTATAATTGGGTACATTTTGTATATACATATTGTTTTACTACATTACATCAGTTGTCATATTAAATAAAAATGTATTTTATTTCAGTAGATAAGAAATAATATCACGGAGTATGGATTCTGACATGCCAAAAATACACGATGATCCCCACACACATGTACGCCTACACGCTTACACATGGAAGTGGAAGGTTTTTATTTTTTTCCCTTATCGAACTGGAAAAACTCTAATTTTCCGATAAAAAATATATGGTGGGGTTGTTGAGGGGTATATGCTTGGTACACATATGCGTCTCAACAACTCAAACATATATGAATAGTTAGCTAGGTTAGCTAATATAGGTCGCGAGTTTGCATGTAACAGGCAACAGCCAAGCCGAGGTGTGCCGTGCACCCTTGAGCTAGTTGCCCAAATAAAATCGGCTGAGTGCCTTAAGCGCTCGCCTTAGTAGTTTGGTGAAGTTGTTAAGACCTTGCTAGGACAATAGCGTAGTCAGTTCGAAAAAAAAACATGCCAAAAAATCTCTCTAGAAAGTTCTAACAAGACGGCCACCATCTTGTTAGTGCATTGATGGCGGTAATAAAAAACTAGAAGAATAGTTGCCAAAAATAAAATACTGTTTATTTTTTATCATTGATACGCATTTTTTTTTATTTTTACGCAATTTTTTATCATTAATGGTGATTAATAGAAAGAAAATACATTAGTATTCAGATCACAATTAATAATATATTATTAATTTTTGATTTTCAATAAGAATGTGAAAAATGGTAAAGTGTATTCATTTGAAACAGAAACGTGTATAAAGTAAGAAGATTAGCAATATATTTATTCACCAAAAATTGCCAATTGCTTAAAAACATAATTTTTTTTTATATTATAGGCGGCAAACGAACAGGTGGGTCACCCGATGGTAAGTGATCACCACCGTCCATAGACACTAGCAACACCGGGGGAATCACAAGTGCGTTGCCGGCCTTTTATACTAAGTCTAAATACCAATTGGAAAACGAATGAATACAAATTATTTAGTTTTCTTAAAATATTAACTCTTTAGTCCTAAGATTAATCCTCATTTTTTTAATTAAAAATTAATTAAAACTTTACATTAATTCAATAAACTTTGTATAGGCCGACGCATGACTTCAGTCATTAAAAATATGCTAACGTAGTACTCGAAATTCTCTAAAGCATAGAGTAGTGGTGAAATATACGATAGAAATATGAGATAAACATAAGGGCACGATAAATGCTATTCTTATAAACTAGGTCATCACCCGCCATAGTGATAGGTTTTCTTTTTTTTTTCTCGAACTGACTACGCTCTTGACCTAGCAAGGTCTTTACTGCTTCACCGGACTACAATATTGATACGTGTAGACATGTCGCATTCCGGAATGAGAAGATTAATTAACTAGTAAGGTAGCAGGCATTTGTGACGTGTACAAACAGGACAAAACCGTCCGAGTGGCTCATTTTGTTTGTGCACTAATGTTAATAATTACAATAAATCATTACAGAAATTTAAATACCATTTACACCATGATTAATATTAAAATTCAAAAGAACACATTTAATTGATTATTTTGAGTTTTAACGTTTGTCGCCAGGCTTTATGAATACCTCGATTTTTTTATTATTGGGATTAAGGGAATATAATATTAACGGTAAAGTCTCCTAGTATTTTGACATAGAAGAAGGTTGGGAAGCATTGCCCTTAACTTGTCAATGTATCGTATAAGCACCCCCAAAAAGAATTCGGATATTTTCAATTTTTTTTGTTAGAAAGCTCAAACAGATCATATTATCTTCATATATAATGAACGAGTTTTTGCTTCCGTGGTAAATATAAACTATAAATATTAGGTTACCTCGGCCTAGATAAATGAATACAACTTACCTTCTTTAAGTTTCCTTAATAATTTTACTTTGTTCACGTTATCTTTCAGCATATCCGCGTAACGTTGCGGATGTCGCGATTGTAGATGTGTTTTTAGATTATACGTTGTACTCCTATATGAGAGATGTCCTTTACACGTATTACAAATTGCTACTTTATTTTGCCGATCGTAATGTGTAAAATATCTCCACACCACTGCGTTTGATTTTCTTGTGTTCATGTTTTCTATTTGTTATACAGAAAAAAGTTATACAGCTTATGGTTGTTACTAATTTTGTTGTATTCAACGATTAACGTAACTAAAATAACCAACGAACAACAACTATCTAACAAGCCGGTGATACCAGGTAAAATTAAAAGAAAATACTTAAATGTACAAATGATATCAGCTGATTGAAAAAAAAAAACCTCTCGGCTGATCTCAAAATAGCAGATCATTGATGAGAAACATCTATAGGCGCTGGTAAATCTGAATGTTGACTTGGCGTGACGTGGCAACGGAAAACACGAACTTAGCACTATTAACGAAATACTCAAAAACATTTGCAAACCTTATAAACGTAAGATTCAAATTGTTTTGTTTGCCCACTCGCTATACTAGTGTTACGCGGCACGCGCCGACGACCTTTGATAAATGCCGCTAAACATACCGCGCCTGGGCCTAGTTGAATTTTTGTATTTTGTATATAAAAAAATGAGTATTTATCTAATAAATAAACATTTATTATTTTATGGAACAAATTTGCAATGCTCTATCTTTTTATTGTGCCATACCTGTTTCCTGTCATTCCATTTATGCATATAACTTATACAAAAACGACGGGTCATTTTTTTAATATTTTTGGAACGAAGTTCCTTATCGCGCGTTGTGAAAGGGGGCTAGACGGAAAAAATTCTTACGAAAAGTTGTCACGACACTTTTTGCTATAGTAAGCTATTGTAAGCTGTGCGGCGTCGCATGTTTCTCTGTCTGTCTCTTTCTCTCTAATAGAAAGCAAGCCAGATATTTTCATTTCTATTTCGCATTGAACAGTGTGGTGTCGCGACGATTATTTTTGGAACGAAGTTCCTTATCGCGCGTTGTGAAAGGGTGCTAGACGGAATTTTTTTTTACGAAAAGTTGTCACGACACTTTTTGCTATAGTAAGCTGTGCGACGTCGCATGTTTCTCTGTCTGTCTCTCTCTCTCTTATAGAAAGCAAGCCAGATATTTTCATTTCTATTTCGCATTGAACAGTGTGGTGTTGCGACGATTATTTTTGTTGAGTGTATCAAGGTTTTTTGTAAATAATAAAAAATAATAATAATAATGATCCCAAACATATGTTTCCTACTTCAGTTACCACAAACCAATTATTACGAAAATTGAGCCTACTGATTAAGTTTATATAACATTATATTTGTTAATAATAAAAAAAAATATTATTATAACTTAAAAAAAAAAAAATTGATTACAATTCCTTCACTAATTAATCGAAAGGAACTTCATTCCATCCAGATGTCCCTTGACACCTCTCAAGTTTTGTTATTGTTGAGTGTATACAGGTTTTTTGTAAATAATAAAAAAAATAATAATAATGATCCCAAACATATGTTTCCTACTTCAGTTACCACAAGCCAATTATTACGAAAATTGAGCCTACTGATTAAGTTTATATAACATTATATTTGTTAATAATAATAAAAAATTATTATAACTTAAAAAAAATAAAATTTTATTACAATTCCTTCACTAATTAATCGAAAGGAACTTCGTTCCATCCGGGTGTCCCTTGACACCTCTCAAGTTTTTTTTTTAATCCACTTATTCGTCCTAAATCAATCGCCGTAAATATCCTGGCTTAGTAAGAAAAACGTTAGTACATATAATCAGAAATTAAATAATTAGAAATTACGTTTTTCATAAAATTATGATTTTACATCATTTGTTCTTTTTCAAAGTTTTGTAATGATTCAGGTATATTTTTAAGCTTATGCTACCACATATACATTGCCTTATATATACGTATACATTGCCATATACATTTACCTATGGTTCATGAGGTCTACATTTGTTTTTTGTTTGTACACCGTTATGGTTTTGTACAGTCGAGGAGTTAATATAATTTTTAAAATTCATCATGCACATGTACCAGAAGGCTAATTACAATGCTTTAATAATTAGCAATATGTATAACTGTACATACTCATTAGATAATTAAAAGTACAGTTTCTGGATAACATTTGGATTCTATGCCACTAAATATGTAGCTTGCTTGTTTTTAGATATGCTATATTTTATATATATTGGTGGAAGTTTGATTTTTCAAATATTATCTCAGCAAATTAAACAACTTTAGCATGTTCCCGTTTTAATGAAGGTTACTTAGAAAACAATACTAAAGGCTGTAAAGTATATAAAACTTCATGAAGTCTAATCTAGGAATTTATTTCTCATAACCACATTATTATTTTTTTTATCGAACTAATTACGCTACTGACACAGCAAGGCTACATAGGCTAACAGCTTCACCGGACTACTATGGGCGCGTTCCAGTAGAAGCTCACAACGCTCACAACGCCCTTTTCGCCGTTCCACTAGACAACCGCGAGCGTGGCGGTCGTGCCGAAAACGTCATTGATGACCTCATAACATACGCTCACGCGAAGCTCATGACGCCCCAAGTCTGGAGGTGGGTCGACGTGAGTGTTGACAAAATTGACGGGATTCTCAATAAAGATGGGACCGTGAAAATGTCATCACTCGATACGGTATAGGATATTTATATTAAATAACATATTTTAATGAAATACGTAAATGAAATATGTTATTAAAGTTAAACATATAAAGTTTTGATATTTTTAATTCTTTTGAAAAATATTGTGAATTCTAAAATTCAATATAGAAATTAATTTATAATCATTTCATGTTAATTTAATATTTTTCATTTAACCACTAAGGTCATTTTTATGTTTTTATGATAATTAAAATAAAAAAATGAATTATACATTGTTTCTTTAATATACTTAAATGAATTTAATAATTATATGAATTTACTGTTAAGACTTACAAAGTGTAACTTAACCTCTCGAAGCTTTTGCTTTATTTTTTATAGATCGCCATTTTTATTATTTATCTGAACGCTCAAAACGCACACAAATGCGTTCCACTAGCGCTTACGATCGTAACGCTGGAGAGCAAGTGGAACGGGAAAACTCGCGGTCGTGAGCGTGAGCGTTGTGAGCTTCTACTGGAACGCAGTCTAAGGCGTGCGCATAGGGCACTCAGCCGATTTTATTTGACAACTAGCTTAAGGGTGCACGACACACCTCGGCTTGGGCTGTTGCCTGATATGTGCAAGTCGCGACCTATCTTTTTTTTTACATGGGGAAATCCCTTATGGATACCCACCCTCCCGGGGGAGAGGGTGGGTTATGTCCGACTCGTACGGACTAAAACCCCACGGTGTAGAGAGAGACCTGAGAGACCGTGTTGTTGGGGCGGCAAGGGATCGGTCTACGTTATTCCCCTTGGATAGCCGCCCCAACGGTCCTCCCGGCGGAAGGTGGTCGCCGGGCTTCTACCTATAGAGAGGCAGCTGGGTACGCACCAGCTGCTTGCCCTCGTCCGCCGGACCTGTGTAATGAAGGGATGAGCCCCCCGGCTGCATCTCCTCAGGTCCGGCTACGGTAGCGGGAGGAATTGGGCAAAGTGCCGCCTCCTACCGCCTGTCCTTCGTTGACGGAGAGGCCACTTAAAGAGTCTGCCTCGACCTATCTGAGCTAACCTATGCTAACTATTCATACATATATATGAGTAGTTGGAACATATATGTGTACCAAGCATACATAACTCAACATTTCTTATATATATTTCGTATCGGATAAATTTCAAAATTATTTCATTTCGATAAGGGAAAGAAACAAAATCCTTCCATTTTCATGTGTAAGCGTGTATGCGTGCACGTGTGTGGGGATGATATGTGTAATATTGTTGCAGTGATGTAAGATTTTGTGTCGCTGTATTGTGCGAGCAGCGCACTCAAAGGCTCCACGCCGAGAGAACGGACCTAAGATTGAGCCGCTACCGAGGAGGCCTAATCTGGTTTCACATAAATATTCTTAGCAGAATACAACTAATACAAATAAATAAGAATAATACAACAAGTAAAGGTAGTGATGGAATAAACAAATATATTAATAATAAAAATAATAATGACAGTACAATAAGTAATATTCCACTCTTAAGCCGCTGTCGACGGAGGCGACCTCCCAAGGGGAGAAGGTCTTGGCGGTGTCCCTAGACATCGCCAACGCCTTCAGCAGCCTGCCGCACGGTGTCATACGGGAGGGTCTCCGATATTTCGGAGTGCCTCCGTACCTGCGGCGGCTGTTGGAGGCGTACTTGTAGGACAGGGAGGTCGCCTACGTCGACGGCGACGGGCGGATGGTCCGGCGGGCTTCAAGGCAGGGCGTTCCACAGGGGTCGGTCCTGGGGCCACTTCTGTGGAACATGGGCTACGACTGGGTGCTCCGCAGCGCACTTCCAAATGGAGCGCGCCTAATCTATTACGCGGATGACACCTTAGTCGTAGCCCGGGAGGGGGGGGGGGACTGGAGAGAGGTAGAGCGCCTGGCCACGATGGGCACAACCTTCGTGGTCAGGTGCATAAGAAGGTTGGGCCTCAGGGTGGCCCTCGCGAAGACCGAGGCCATACTCTTTCATGGGCCTCGGCGGGGGCCACCACCTGGGGCCCACATAATGGTGGAGGGCGCGCGGATCAGAGTGGGTGCCCACATGAGGTACTTGGGCCTCACCCTGGACGGGCGCTGGCGTTTCGAGCCCCACTTTGCGGGGCTCGGGCCGCGAATCGCTTGGGCGGCGGTGGCATTAGGCCGGTTGCTCCCAAATATTGGGGGGCCGGCTGCCGGGTGCCGTCGACTCTTCATGGAAGTCGTGTGGGCGATGGTCGCCTACGGGGCACCGGTCTGGGCTGATGCCTTCGGTGCTACCAACGTGTGTGCGCTGCGCAGTACGGTGCGTACGGTGGCACTAAGGGCTATCCGGGCATACCGGACGGTGTCATCGGCGGCAGCCTTTACACTCGCCTGCTCCCTTCCCTGGGAGCTGGAAGCTGGAAGCAGGGGTGCTCGCCGCCGTGTACGAATTCACGGCGGCGAGGAAGCGTAGTGGGGAGCCTCCGGCTCCCAGCGAGATAGAAGTTAAAAGGCGGGAGTTGCGGGAGAGGGCTATAGGGAGGTGGATGCAGGACCTGGCGGATGCGCGCTTCGGAAGGCACACCGTCGACTCCGTCCGCCCGGTCCTGCGGGAGTGGATTGGGAGGAGATGGGGCTCCATGTCGTTCAAGCTGGTGCAGGTGCTGACGGGACACGGTTATTTCGGGTGGTACTTGCACCGGATCGCTCGCAGGGAGCCGACCACCGCCTGCCACGAGTGCGGCGCTGAGAAAGATACCGCGCAGCACACTCTCTCTGAGTGTGCTGCGTGGGAGGTTGAGTGCCGCACTCTGGCGGCGGTTGTAGGAGAGGATTTGTTGCTGCCGAGCGTGGTCTCGACCATGCTCGGCAGCGAGCAGGCGTGGCGAGCAGTGGCCTCCTTTTGCGAGGAAGTCATGTCGCAATAGAAGGTGGCCGAGAGGGCCCGCGAGGCGGACCCCCACAGTGGCCGTCTTCGCCAACGGAGGACCGGCAGGAGGAGGCGGCGCTTTGTCCAACTCCTCCTGCCACCGTAGCCGGACCTAAGAGGATGTAGTCGGGGGGCTCATCCCCTTATTGCACAGGGTGGACCGTTGCGGCGGCTATTCAAGGGGAATAGCGGAGAACGATCCCTTGCCACCCCAACGTCACGGTCTGTCGGTACACCATGGGGTTTTAGTCCGTATGAGTCGGACATAACCCATCCTCTACCCCGGGAGGGTGGGTATCCATAATGGATTTCCCCACGTAAAAAATAAGGTTAGTTCGTTGGTATCTGTGTTCTGATTGTCTCGTACAGAGGGAATTATTTTACGACAGCGTAGTTCGAAAATTTGTGAATAACTTCGGAAAGTGCTGTTTTTTAGTTTGCTGAAACGGTGCACATAATGGCACTTATACGTCCTCTTAAGCGCAAAAGTAATGTTTCAAATACAAAACGTTTAATTTCATACAAATAATGATATTTAATTTATTATTTTTGAAAATCTGTTAGGTCTCATTTATTCTATATCTCTTTTATTTATTAGTAGATCTCGTAACACTGAAAAAACAGCTGACAATGGTATTGTCGTAATGTTTCTGACAGCGATTAAATCATTGACATGTAGCAATCAGTACTGCCAGCTGTAAAACTACAAAACTTCCGTTCGTCAAGTAATTTATATGTGCTAATATTAAAGAAGACCCGACGCAATGAGGGTTTTTTGTACAATACTCGCAAGCGGTATCATGAGGATTATGCAGTCATACGGACTGTCGATACCAGTGAAAATTCAAAACAATGAAAAAAAAAAGAAAAGTGTGTGGGTACTTATGTACACGCATTAGAAGTTATACTTCTTTGGCGTAACAAGATAAAAATCTTTTCAAAAATTTTATCTTTCGCCTTATTATACGTTTGTAGAAAAAACGACACTAACAGTAGAAAAAGGTATTTAATACATTGACAGTTTTAATACAAAGAAACAAAATGTTGACTATAGCTAACTTCAGGGTGTTGATTTTTCGTGGCGGTGTGCGCGCGCATTGTAATAACTTTAGAGTTGCGGTTTTTCGTGATGGTGCGCGGGTGCGCGAATAAAAGTAACTTCAGGGTGTCGGTTATTCGTGATGGCGTGCGCGCATGGTAAAAATTATTCTAATTTTTTTTCAATGCACCAAAAGAAGTGTAACTTCAAAAACGAGTGTATTTTAAAGCACACAAGTGAAGTATTATGGGTTTTCATTGGTAACATGAAACGTATCTCTCTCTTTCTATCGCCAGTAAATTATATATGTCTCTTAAATTGCGTTCGCCTCGCCCGATCACACCTTTCGTAACGCTCTGGTTATGTTTTCATCAGCTTAATCGCCAAGTCAAGCGTGCGTAAAGAAGATTGTGTTCTCTTTTTAATTAATTATAATGTGAAAAACAGTATTTAAATATTTTTTTTAGAATGTGTTTGTTGAAGTTATTAATATTAGTGTGATTTTCATATCTATTGGCATTCTGAGCAATGATTATATATATTTTTATAAAGTCTATTAATCATTCAAACGTACGATGAGCTGTAAAATATTAACATAACGTGTACACAGGTGCCTATATTACACGTCGATAGTCTGAGGTAAGCCGCATAAGTGTAATACGGCCGGTCATGCTTACTAGCATGTTATGAGTAAAATTATAAAAAAAATATCATAAGAGGCCAACGTGCAAGCGGGTCACCTAATGTTAAGTGAACACTGTCGTCCATAGACATAGCAACACCAGGGAAGTCGCCAGTTCGTTGCCAGCCTGTGTTTAAGGGGAAATGGGATGAGGAGAGGAGATGGGAGGAGGGAGAGAAGAGGGGAAGGGAGAGGAAGGGAGATGAGCCTCCGGCGCTCTCATTGACCGAACGAAACGCAACAATGCAAGCAATGATACTTCTCGTCGGTTTTCTGTGAGAGGATGGTACTACCCCGAGCGAGCCGACCCATTTGTGCTGAAACCAATAATAGTTTCAGCTTAGCTCTACCACCTAGTCCTCTTACAGTCCTGACTTAGCATAATAAATTCTTTGATCCTTTAGCTATCCAGTGACATAATTTAATTTTGTATGTAGAGAATAGATTCAAAATTACATTACCAAACTGTATCCCCCGATTTTGTTATCATTTGGTTTATTGGGTTGCCCTTGTATGGTAGCTAATTTAAAGACGTATTCACGTCAAAAATTCCATTTACAAATTTTTATAGAATGTTTATTGTGGCAACCCCAACATATCTATCAAACAAGTAAAATTCTGATTACAATCGAGGTCGGCAGGCACGATTACAATATATCTTTTGTATCAATGTATTTTGTATTATGTTACTACATTTAATCACTACATTATAATTTATATTAAACAATGTCTCTACAGAGTCTGTTTGTCTATTCGCGATAAACTAAAAAAACTATGAAACGATTTTTCATATGCTTTTCACCACTAGCTAAAGTGATTAATGGGGAAAGTATCATTTTCTATCATCAAGGTAGCACAACGTCCGTCGTGCCACCTAGAGCAATTTAAAATATGGACAAACTTGACTTTTAATCTTGTCATTTTACAAGAAGGATTTTCCTTGCTTAATCTATACATATAATAAAACTGTAACAAGGCCAAATCTGTACATTAAATATATTTTGAAAATTATAGTCGCAGTAGACTTTGTTATCGATTTAAAAGCTAAAAATAATCCTTTTACGATTTTTGTCTGTCTGTCTGTCCCTATGAACATGTATTACTCAGAAAGTACGGAACCAATTTTGATGAAACTTAACTCGGCGAACTAATATTATTAGTTACATCTAGGATACCTTTTGTCCAATAAAATGCAAAGGGTTCTCCAGGATAACGGACGAAAGTCAACAATTTATGATTGACAAAATTCTTAACGAATTTTGCTACTGACATCCATATAATATATACCGTAAAGATAATACCATGAAAGTCTTTTCAAAATTGTTTGAACAATATTTGACGAGTAGCCACTTCAATCTTATTTATAGGTAGACATATATAGATTTTGTTATATGAATGTTTAAAACGACAAAAAGACAAAAAAGGTTTAAAAAATGCAATACGAAACCTTGGAAATGTAAAAACTTACAATTTTATGTTTAGATACGTGATAGACATAATAACTCAATTAAAGAGTTTTCGGCGGGATTTTAATCTGTCATGTAGTGGATTTTATATTTTTTTCATAATCTTAAGTGTTATTTGACTCTATATTGTGTAAATTTGACGGTGTTTTGCGTAGTATAGTTAGTTTGTTGTGCATAAATGAATTGAATTTAAAATAATATCACGGAGCATGAAATTATGAGATGCCACAGAAACTCCCAGGAAGGTTCTAACATGCACGACGCTTGTGATATTATTGACAACGTGACAATGGCAGTAATAATCGGAAAGATTGATTGCCAAAAATAAAGTTAAAAAAAAACTCAACGAGTTTGTATATAACAAATCGGTAAGTATATTAGACATACATACATTATTATAATGGAAATCATTGTATATTCTTTACATCATTATTCACGTATAAGTTTTTAACTACGCTAACAAGTACATAGTATAACACAACGTTGCATAATAACCGCCTTGGGTATTGTTAGAATCGCGGGAAATTAATAATTAATAGAAAAAAATTCGACGTCCGTTCTCTTTGTTAAAATTTTTAACAGTTCTCTATTACCTTCTGACGTTCGTTCGCGTGTATAATATTATCTATAGCAAAAATCATACATTAAGAAAAGTTTTGTGAAACAATTAAAAAATGGTATTAAAATTCGGATACGTTCTAGTAATTATGATGACTTTCACAAAAGTTTGTCCATGGACAATAGATTTACCAGAAGTGAGGCGGTATTTATTTGAAAAAATGGACAAAGAAAAAAATGATTACAAAGATTATATATCGAACAAAAAAACATATTATGATAACGTGGATCCGAACAGCCTGCACACGTATACTGCTCACGAGGATCATTCTAATGTCGAAAAGGAGGTATTTTATTTAATTTATACATTTAATCGGTAATGCAAATCTTACATGGCTGTAGTTTTTAGATTTTTGTGACAAAAATTGTTGCGGGTGTCTACATTTTAAACATTTTTAGAAATGTCTGTCTGTTTGTTTGAACACGTATCTAAAGCTAATCTAAACGCATGTAACGCAGCGCGCAGCTAAAGTACTGCGTTCACGATAACACATAGAATATTGAAACCGCTTACACAACTACTCGCAGGTTCATTACTCTATGGTGTAGTCCGGTGAAGCTGTTAAGAACTTGCTAGGTAAATAGCGTAGTCAGTTCGAGAAAAAAAAAATCGTTACTCTATGGAGCCCACCGCTGCATGCCACGACTGCGGCGCTGAGACGGACACCGTGAAGCACACACTCTCTGAATGTGCCACGTGGGACGATCAGCGCCGCGCCCTGGTTGCGGCGGTGGGGAACGAGATCTCGCTGCCGGGCGTGGTTTCGGTCACGATCGGCAGTGAGGACGTGTTGGCTGCTGTGGCCTCCTTCTGCGAGGTCGTCATCTCACAGAAAGAGGCGGCGGAGAGGGCCCGGGAGGTAGATCCGCGAAGTGGCCCTCTTCGCCAAAGAAGAGCAGCGGGACGGGCGAGGCGTAATGACTGTCCGCTCCCAACACCGTAGCCGAATCTGAGGGGATCGGTCGGGGTCCCCATCTCCTCGTTGCACGGGTGAGGCTGACGAGGAGAGACTACTGGTCGTGTGCCCAGTAGTCTCTCTATAGTAGGGCGAAGCCTGGCCTTCATTCGCCAGGCTGCCGCAGAGGCAGTATTTCAGGTTTGAGAGCAAGCTCGATCCCTGGCTGCTTCTACAATGCGGCGGATGGTACACCGTGGAGTTTTAGTCCGTACGAGTCGGACATAACCCACCCTCTCCCCCGGGAGGGTGGTGTATCCATAAAGGATTTCCTTACGTAAAAAAAAGATAGGTCGCGAATTGCATATATCAGGCAATAGCATAAACCGAGGTGTGCCGTGCACCCTTGAACTAGTTGTCAAATAAAATCGGGTGAGCGCCTTAAGCGCTCGTCTTAGTAGTCCGGTGAAGCTTTATGGACCTTACTAGGTCAATAGCCGTAGTCAGTTCAAGAAAAAAAAATACAGTCGGGGGGATATAACAGATCGCTCACGCTTATTAAAGTGTTATGAAATTATAAATGTATCTCCTGCCAAAAATACCGCTCAAGGCGCCTAAAGGAGCTTTCAATTTAATAACATTTGGATTTTAGTCGTCATTTAATGGATTTTATGTTTTATTCATAATCTTGTGTTATTTGGCTCTATATTTTGTTAATTTGGCGGTGTTTTACGTACTATAGTTAGTTTATTGTGCATAAGTGAAGTGAATGGAAAATAATACTACGCAGCATGAAATTCTAAGATGTCACAAGAACTCCCTGGATGATTCTAACAAGAGAACCACCGTCTCGTTAAAATATTAAATACACGAAAATGGCAGAAATAATCTGAAAGATTGGTTGCCAAAAATAAAGATAAGAAAAACATTTCATAAGGCGACAAGAAACTTGTCAATTAATAGTCTACGCATGGTTACAATGAAGTTCATAGGTGAAAATGAACTGATTAACTTATTGAAATGAATATTTTTCTAGGTATTAGACGTGGTTCGTTACGGGGGCGCTTATTTAGAGGGCTTAAGGAGAGCTGTCGAGCGATACATCGATTTTTTGGAAAACTGCACGTCGACGAACAATACAAGGGTAAAGTCTTAAAAAATAATTGCGTGTATCAGTGTGTACATGCGGAGGAAGTGAAACTTCCTCGGCTTCTACGTATTAAATCTATACTAAGATTATAAAACTGGAGTGTTTGTTTTTTTGTTAAACGCGCTAATCTCTGGAGCTACTGGTCTGATTTGATAAATGTTTTCACTGTTACATAGCTCATCTATCGAGGAAGACTATATTTAAGCTATTAATCAGCACGCTAAAACAAATAGGAGTGGAGCACCAATGGAGAATGTTTCAAAATCGTCTTTTTTAACGTTAGCCCAGAGTAACTATTCCTCGCGGACCTATTAAACCATCCTCGATGAATGAACTACATGACACTGAAAGAATTATTCAAATCGGACTCGTAGTTTCTGAGATGACCCCCTACAACGTCACAACATCACAAACTTTACCTCTTTATAATATTAGTATAGATATTCCTCAGTTGTTCATAATTTTCATCACTATTTCCTTTACCGTCAATCAAATTGTCAGTTATTTGATAATGTTTTCCAGATAAATGTATCAATAAATGCAACATGGCTACCGCAAAGCGAAGTAGGTGTTGCGAATGTTACCACACCAATAAATGGTGGTGGTAATGACCAGTTCGCTATCAATCAAACTGAGCAACGTTTTGTAGAATCTCAGAATAATACCAACATTGGTAAGGGTACTTTAGATCTGTGCCAGAATGTTACCCGTACCAGCGAGTACGTCCGCCGCGTGGCACAGCTCGCGGTCTGGACGACGAAACGCTTGCAGGATTTGGTTTACGCTGAGGAATATCAACACGTAAGGTTTTAATTATGTCTCTTCCACACATTATAAAGAGCTAGAATAACTTATACAGTTTCAGAGCGTAGTAACTTTATATTCTAACTTTGTAGTAGTTTTCAAGGAATCCACGGATGAAGTAATGGCCCTGCAATGTGAGCAAGGAAGCTGCTCGTTACAATAATGTGTTCTAATTGCAGTGTGATGTAAATTTTAAGCTATTGCATAGCTTCTATCGCGGGTCTTGAGCGTGGAGACCGAATCCAAAAATTCCGTAACGAAAAAATCTAACACCCACCACTCTGCCTACCATGTAGCTCGGCCGAGCGTTCGCTTAACGTATATATGGTACGACTGTACAAAGCTCGCACGGATCGAGACTTTTTTTTTTTTTTTTTTTCGAAATGACTACGCTATTTACCCAGCAACGTCTTAACAGCTTCACCGGACTACTAAGGCGAGCGCTTAAGGCACTCAACCGATTTTATTTTGGCAACCAGCTCAAGGGTGCAAGGCCTACCTCGGCTTGGCTGTTGCCTGTTGCATGCAAAATCGCGACCTATCTTAGCTAACCTAGCTAACTATTCATATATGTACGAGTTGTTGAAACGTATATGTGTACCAAGCATACACGCCTCAACAACTCCTCCATATATTTATTATCGGAAAGTTGAGAGTTTTTCAGTTCGATAAGGGAAAAAAAATAAACCCTTCCACTTTCATGTGTAAGCGTGTAGCCGTGCACGTATGTGGGGGTGATCGTGTAGTGTTGTAGCGGTGATGTATATTTGTGTGTGACCGTATCGCGCAAGCAACGCACTCAAGGGCTCCCTACCGAGGGATCGAACCTAGGCTTGAGCCGCTACCGTGGGAGGCCTAATCGGGTGCGGATCGAGACGAGCTGCTTCGAAATCGTACGAATACGTAATCAGCTGTTTGTGAGAAAGTATACTGGTGTATAGGTATTTATCATCTATGTACAACAGTTAATATCTGTACTCGTATAATTTGTGTACAAAGTGTTTTCCTGAATAACTTACATGTATTGTAAGATAATAAAAATATTTTGAACAATATTAACTTCTCATTTATTTAATAAAAGAAAAAAGAAATTTTTCTTATCGGTCACCACGCTCAAAAAGTGTAACTTGAACTAATATCAAAGAAAAATAAAAACAAAGGAAAAAAAAATACTGCATAAATAAATAGTTAGTTTTGGGGTGTAAGGGGTGTCGAGTAACATCTTAAGACTTGAGACACCCAAGCCAACCTCACCTGCACGTGGTGCACCCTGCTGATCAACGAACGAGGCAATGGCGATAGCGGGGTGGTAGGGTTTTACAGCCCGACTGGGTCGCAACCACCATGTACATGGCGAAAAAGCCCGTCACAGTGACCCGCTTTTGCGCGTCGCGTTTCGGGATCAGCCTGTGCATATCCAGTACCAGGTGACTTTCGTCATTATGGCCGGCATGACAGTGGCGACCGACGATG
>JACEII010000149.1:219031-238111 GCA_014332785.1 Antheraea mylitta | reverse complement strand
AGTTATAATTGCATAAGTTAATAAAAAATGCTATGCAATAGCTTTACGAGTGCCACACGTATTTTTTAGTGCACGTATGTTCAAGTATTTTCTGAGTCCTACTAATGAGATAAACGTGGTACTAATTTGCTTTTAGCGACGTCTATTCAAAGCACGGTTCATTTATAAGGTGAACGTTATACCATTTTGTAACACATGTACTATTTCTAGCATCATAATCAGTATGTTCGAAGCACGTCTCACTTATGAATTTAACCATAGGCGGCGGTGACTGCTTAACATCAGGCGACCCGCATGTTTGTTTGCGAACATCGTGGTATAAAAAGATGATGGTTTTGTTGATATCGTTTTCGGACACCGCCTCGGTAGATACCATTTACCATTTTGTAACACATGTTTTATTTCTAGCTACATCATCAGTATGTTTGAAGTACGACTCACTTATAAGACAAACGTGCTACCATGTTGTAACACATCGATTATTTCTGTCCACGTAACAGTGTGTTTGAAAGACAACTCACTTATAAGAGAAATGTGATACCAATTTTGTAACACATCGGCTATTTCTTGCGATGTCACAGTATGTTCGAAGAACGACTCATAAGACAAACGTGGTACCATATTGTAACACATCGGCTATTCCTATCCACGTCACACTATGTTTGAAACGCGACTCAGTTATAAGAGAAATGTGATACCAATTTTGTAACACATCGGCTATTACTAGCGACGTCACAGCATGTTCGAAGCATGACTCACTTATGAGATAAATGTAATATCATTTTTTTAAACATCGGCTGTTTATAGCAACATCATTAGCGTTTTCTGATCCACCGCGACACTATGGACATCGTCAGCAGTTCTGTGTAAGTGGTAGTTATCTTTCTGTTTTAATAAGGTGGATCGTAACCACTTTATTTCAGGACAACGGGAAAGAGGAAGACGAGTTGATATTCAAGCTAGCCTGGTTCCTTGATAGGTTGGCGAAAATGACAGGCTATATACCAGATCCTAAGAGTTTTATGGGGGAGGAACGACGAGGTAGGTCCCATAATTATTTTAATGTAAGAAGGCGGATTTTTGTTGTTCTTGAAATAAAACCTCTGAGGGAGGGCTCGGTGGGGGTAAAGACTGTGTCGGGTAGAGTATTAGAAATACCGGTTTCATGCGGACGGAATCGCGGGCATAGCTAGTCTCTAATACGATTATTACATTATTTCGAGAACACTTGTACCTCTATACAAGAAATAAAGTAATATTAAATTTTCTTTTCATAGAAACGACCACAACTATACCATTTCCAAATCCACCAATACCGACTTCTGTAATCCCTGAGGATGTCAAGCGGAATATGATGAATTGCATAAAGCAAGAGTCGCCAATACCGGCAACGATTCGGTGCGCCTTCCCTCTGCCCCTACCTCCAGGGACCGCGGAGTTATTCAACCTTACTGGTGAGTTGGATTTTTTTGGTAAAAAAAAGCGAGGCAGTCACAAGGACTGCCAAATAAGTTAAAACTCAATATAATAGAATAACTGTATTCTTTTTGAATGATACTTGTGTATTAAAATGCACCGCGCTCGGCGGTCGCTGCCGCGGCCGTCTCGCGTTATCTTTTTTCGCAGTGTAACCTAACCGAACCGGAATAAAAGAGTAAGCAGTGTTTTGTGCCCCGCATTTGCGGTGAATTTAATACACAAGTACCAACTTTTAAAATTAATTGTATAGTGTGAATTATTTAAATTTCATCTATTGACACTTAGCAATAATTATATCCATTTTGAGTTACATTATGTGCAGCCCGCACAATCTCGATATAAAATATTAATATTAAATGTACACAGGCCGCTAAACTACGCGTCGCTAATTTGACGCAAGACGCGCAAACGCAATACAATCGGTCACGCTTAGTAGCATGTCATGACGCGAGGTTATACGTTTATACTCAATTCAAAAACAGACGAACAGACGTTTTTTTTTTTTTATATTTTTTAGATATTGCATCAACTCCTCAACCTCCAACTGTCAGTGACATTCCTCAACCTCCAGCTGGCGGCGAAAATGTTTTACAACAAGACGCGGCCCCGGGACAGCCCTCCTCAGAACTTCTGACTGCCGTTGAGAGCGTCTCACATTTATTAAAATCACGCATCTTAAATCCCTCTAGAAACTATCAAAGACGGGATGTAAATTTGCCGAATAGTAAAACACTTCCAGAGCTGTCAGATTTGACATCTGTCAAAACTGTCAAAAAGCGTTCGATAAACGAAAACCCGTTAATAAATCTTATGAAATATTACGTTAAACACAGTGCCTGGATTAATTCTAATCCGACAAATAATTTGCAATCTCATTTATCAACTAATGACGATAAAACATACGATGTTGCAAACCATTTGACAGAGGTCAAATCCGTTCAGAAACGCTCGGTGGTATATAATAAAAATAACCAGGTCCGTATACCTGAAATACCTATGCCCGATTTAAGTAAGTACATAAAAAATAAGCCCGGTATACATTATTTGCGAGATCATGTGGTAATGCAAAAAATTAAAAACATATTAGAAAGAATGCATAATCGTAGGATATTAAATGGCAAAAATAAATTGGCGACACCATATAGAATAATTAAAAAAAGGTCTCTGCATTATGAGCATATGTATTTGCCTCGTGAATCGGAAAATCCTAAGCAAGATATAAGTTATTATGTAAAAAATAAGGATGGTACAGATTATAATCCGAGTTTGCTGCAAGTCGCGCAAGCAAGAGCAGCATTGGAAAGACATTTTCTCACTGGCAACATTGTGACCGTCAGGCAGTACGGTTCTAACTACAATCCTTTAGTGCCGGCGCCGTTATTTGCCGGTATAGTGATGACTTTGGCAGATTCTTAGAATGATACAAAAAAATCATCTTCCCTTAATAAATTTATTGAACGATCAAACTTCTATTCGAAAAGGTCTTCTGTACATTTTGTTATTATCTTAAACACATAAAAATCTAGTGTTATGATGTTTGTCCGTGATGAACTCCGAAATTACTGAACTCAATTTGGTTCAACTTGAGAAAGTACAATAATTTATATTATGATTAATGACTTTATTATTTTTTAATTATAAATTAAATTATTGTCAATATTGGTTATTGTTATTAAATATAAGTTTCGTCAGTATCCAGTAGATGTCGCTTTAAATTACTTTGTTGACAGAAAACTGTAGGACCCACTGTTATAGATATCTCAAAGATGGTGCCACATTTTAATTTTGAATTTCTATTTCAATAAACGAGCCACAGCAACACGTGGGCGATCGGTTAGTTTTTATACCTATATGAAAATATATATATGTCTGTGATTAATAAACTCTGATCGTCTGACGGAACAAAACGAAAGTTAGCATAGTATTTGTTTACGAATAAGGCATTTCTGATACCAATTTTGGCTAAAATTAGCCAGCAAATGGGCACAGGAACTCATAATCTTCCAAATAAGTATTCAGATTGTTATAACTGACGTATATTATATTACCACTAGTACGGAATAATTATATGATGATCTAATTATATGATATTCTAATCTTTTTACACTTTTTCGAATTTCTACACTAATATAATAAAGTAAAATACTAGATATGTAATTTTCTAGGGTTTTTCTTGAATTGCCTTTTTACAAATCAAAATCGAATAATAACTTGCTTTTTTTTAAATAGAAATAAAATATAAACATATTTTTAAACATAAATTTATTGATATTTCAAAATTTTGCTTATGGAAAAAATTTACGATTTCTAAGTATTTTCGGCAATATCTTGGATGAAAAAAATTAAAGAGAAAAAATAATTTAAGAAACAGAGGAAAGAGACGTCAAAAATGGTGAAATTTTTGGGTGAATCAATTTATGAACAAGCCTTACATAATAACTAAGTTGCGAGTCGTCGATTTATTTAGTAAATAATACAAGGAAAATATGAGATAATAATATATTTGATATTACGGAATTTAATAACGCTACATGATTTTATACAACTAAATTCCCAGTAAAAGTACACATATGTAAAAAAAACAATTATATAATGACATTTTATCGCTTTGAACCAGAATTAGAAATATATATGTAGTCTTTAGTATAATTCAACATGATTTGGACATTTAGTATATTTTGCGTAATTCGCATGTTAATCTCAAAACACAAATAAATCACTCAAAATTTTACTTTGATTTAATCTTCTTAAAAAAGCGAAAAAAATCATAAACAAAAATTACTAATTTCTATCAATCGATTTCCGTTTACATGTAATCTATACTGAATCTGTATATAAATCTATCTATCTGTTATATAAATTAAGAATCCAGCTCAAAACATAATTGACACAATATCACTAAAAATTGGCGGGAGAAAAAAGTAACAACGTATTAATAAACTCATTAAAAATCAACGACACAACTAGTAATATAACTGTAGGGAGGCGCAAATTGTACTTTATAACAAAACAGTTATTAATAACGGTTCCGATAACGTTATAACGCGTGCGTTATACATAACACATTTTCAGTCATATTGTGTCAAGTTACTTAGTAAATTACGTTTATAATTCATAACTTATTAATATAAAAAACAAAATGAAATATTCAGTATTAACTTTTGTATAATTGGAAAGTTGCATGCATTGATTTATTTTATTTTGTCATCAGTCAAACTTTTATTCAAGCATGCTTGACATTTTTACATGACGCCATAACATAAGATCGTAAACTGATCAAAGAGAACACTGTTATAAGTTATTTCAATTAATTTGAAAAGAATATTATATATTACTAATAAGGCAATATAATACACAAATATACCGTATAACCTATATATATTTATTGTCAAAATTACGATTTATTGCCTAATGTTTTGATTTTCTTAGTTCTATTTTATTTAAAAATATTATTTTCTCCCTATAAATTTTATTTCGCTTTCATTATCAGAGTTTTTATACAAATGTTTCTTTGAAATACATATACTAAGGTATTTTTAAGTTATGTTTTTATCGACCGCCACAGCCTGAGACTTCTTATCGTTCCCGAATCTATACTAAATACTCGTAAAATAACACATTATCTATCGATATATTGTGTGGCGGTTTGTAAATTTGGTCCCTACACTTACTTTGTGACAATGTATTTAGAGGAATGTATAAGATATAACATAATAAGCTGTAAAAAGATCTGCTGTTGATTCGTGATATAAATATAATAATTTTAACGCTAAGCGAACAAATAACGTTATAAAAAAATAACTACTAATAAATTATAAATCGCAAACTAATTTTTAAAACAATTACTTCTATAAATACAACGAATTCGATTGCTGATAACGAATTGTATGTAATGAGTCAACAACAGATGATTCTACTATGATTTTGTATATAAATACAATTAGAAAAGAAAATGTAAACAGATAAAAAAATACACTAATCTAAGTAAATACACGATATTGGGAGCAAAAAGGAAATAATAAATATTTTTTTTATATTATAATAAATTTGAAAAGGCACATTTTTTTTCAATTCGACAATTATTATACACACACAATTGATAAAATTCTAGAATACAGTGGAAACAATTTATTATGACAATATACATAGCTTTATTTTTCGTATTTATTTATTATAATTCATAAGACTTTGATATATTATGCTGATATTGCAAACATATTTCAACATCACAATAAAAATGAATTCCACTATAATGTATGTATAATAATAGTAATAAACATTAAATAATAATAAAAAAAAAGAAAACGTATCGCCAATAATAATGTTGTACGATTTAAAGATAAAAATAAAAGTTTAATTATTAAATTTTTATAGTCAATTTTTTTTCCAAATCAAACATACAACATTAAAGACGAAATTGTAAAACAGAAATTAAAAAAAAAAATGAATTCCATCTTTTATTAATTAAAAGACTTCAAACAATACAAATATCAAACAATTCCAACTTCGAACAATCGCGTTATCTATTTTTAAATTTCGACAGTTCTAATGTTAACTCTACACGACGCTACTGAACAACTTAACAAGGTTATTATTACTTATATTTATTATTTTAAATACTTTAAACAATACTCAACGACTGTTCTTGGAGATAACAAATTCCAAATTCAAACAATCACGTTATTTGTTTTAAAAATTGACACGACACAAGAGATTTAATTTAAATGAACAACATTATTATTGGACGATATGTTAGTAAGTAATTAAAGTTGGCGGTTACATGTGACTCTGTGGTCGCTTCTTTCTGCTGAAGAGTCCGCCGAAAACACCCTTCTTGTCCTTTTTATCTTTGCTGACGCCGCTCACCGACAATTCAGATTCGCCTGACGACCTGTACGATACGATATGATTTTGTAACCTGTAGCGATGTTAGTTCAACCTGGGTTTAGGTAAACAGACGAGTCCCCTTATGTTGAGTGATGACCGTCGCCGTCGTGCAACACCAGGTGAGTCGGAAATGGGTTACCAGCCTGTATTTGGGGGACGAGGGGATGGCAGGCGGGGTTTCGACCAAACGATTCGCAACAATGCAAGCACTGTTACTTCACGTCGGTTTTCTGTGAGAGTACAGTACTACCCCGGACGAGACGACCCATTCATGCTGAAACCTGTAATAACTTCTACGTGGTTCTACCACTTTTTTTCTATATCATGTAGGAGGCAATTGGACAGGCGGCTCACCAGATGTTAAGTAATCACCGCCGTCTATACATACCAGCAACACCAGAGGAGTTGCAAGTGAGTTGCCAGCCTATGTTTGGGGGAATAGGGGAAGGGAGAGGACAAGTGAGGGGAAGGGGGAAGTGGGAACCACTTACAAAAAGTAGATTTTGGTGGGTCTATAAGTACTAGTGTATTAATTAGCCTCTGCCCACGACTTCATCGTTTAGAAAACAAATAAACTCTCCAGCTTTATAGTATCAGTACAGATTTGTAGGTAAATGGTATACCTTGATGCAGGCCGTTGATCGAGTGCCGGTGAGCCTCCACTGCCGGCAACGGACGCCGGTCGGGTGCTACTCGCGCTACTACCACCGTATGCTGTTAAAAAAAAAACAAAATAACCCAAGTGATTCTTAACGGAATTTCAATAAAGATAAAAAATTCTTTAATAAAAGACCACTCAAATTCATTCAGTGCTACTCGGAAAACGATCTCCACTATAAAAGTACATGCCTGTATGAAAAAATACGTATAGAATTACAACCAGAGAGTTGTACTTTAAAAAAAAAATTAGCGATAATCACTGTTTACACAACATACAGTAATAAGCTTGAACATACAGCACCAGATAATACTGCAAACCGCCACCGAATACAAAAAAAGCACACAAACAACAAAGAAAACAAACATTCACAATAAAATAAACAATTCCATTATAATTAACATAGATACATATTTAGCTGGAAAAGAATTGGCTGAGAAACAATATTTAAACATTTCCTTGTTTAAACAATTGATAGCATTGTTTTTTTTTTAATTAAACTTTGTTTAACTGTGGCCTGTCTGTGATTTGAGAACCTCAAATTATGACCAAAATTAAATACACAAATATTAATCGCATACATAAAACAAGTGTATTAAAATACACTTGTATATAGATTTTGCTTAGCAAGTTTTATATAAATTTTCAATGAACTCTGTTTAATCCCAAGCTTTCACCAACAGATTGTAACCTTTACAAGTCGTAATTATTTAAATATTGTTATATTGTATTGTTATAGTACAACCTTTCTAATATATATATTTTTTTCTCAAACTGACTACGCTATTGACTTAGCAAGGTTTTTACAGCTTCAATTAACTACTAAAATTACTTGTGTATATATAACCCGGAGGCACTTATTTCCTGTCATTACAAGAAAGATATGTAAATAAATTACTCATAATTTTAAAATATTAAACTATAATTTACAGCAAAAATTAAATTGACTTTCTATACTTTGCTTTTGGTCATAGAGTTTAGGGTTTCTCATTTTATTAAATAAAATCATTTAATTTCAAATTCATCAATATCCGGTTTACTTGATTTCAAAATTTAACAAGATACTGTATCTTAGGAAGGATTTGATCTAAAATTAATAATGCGTATTTGTGTTTAAAATTATTGGACAAAATAAATAAATAATAGACTTACATTAACCATAACTACAGTGTTACAATGTATCTAATGTCCAACACATACTGACATTATTACGCGAGCGATTATAATTTTAATCACAATTGTCGTGATTTTTTGACTAAGAAAATAGAGAATTAAAAAATATTGCCCAATTTGTATCATCCATCGCTTTTATAATAATGCTTGCGCGTTATTTCAGTGGGTACTGGACCTACATTATGGTTATAATAGTATTCTACAATAAAAGCCAAAAGCTAAGATATAAAGTGATCAAGATAGATATACATTTAATAAACGCAAAAGAAAGAGAAAAACATACATTGCACACGATGTAGAACGTATAGTAGACGACTAGATCCTTTGTATGCGTTGATTAAAATACAAAGTCAAAATTTAGCACCCCTTAATACAAATAAGATAAAATAAAAAAAAGTAAATTTAAATCAGCACATACTACGATTAAAATAAATCTCTTAAAAAGCATACTTTAAGGATGTATGCAATTCCACACCAAAAGCGACGTTTCAACCGCGTGGTTTTTTGGCAGTATGTGCCAACATTTAGTTTCAGGTTAGCAGAATGGGATGCACTAAGGAAGCACTACATGGTACAAGAATTTTATATTTTGAATAGTAGAAATTGATGCATTTTTAGGCAAGTGCCATTTTATTAGGCTTGTGTAACAATATTGTATATTAAAACTGCATCAATTATCATTTTATTATACATGTTTTTACATTAAAAAAAAATGATATTTTGTATTTATAGAAGGTTCATATAATTTCTAGGAAATAAGATGGATTTTTATTTTATCTAATAAAAAACCATTATGCAATTATTGCAAAAGGTATCAATTTTAAAGGCGATGAGGTAGGTACTTTGTAGAATCCGCCATATATATATATTTCATGAAGTGTTAGTATTGTAGTACATAGTGCCCAACCAAGCTGACGCTATAAGCAGTCGAGCGTGCACTGACCAATCTCACTGGACGAGTAGAAATGCGCTGTCTCCATGTTCTGGTAGTTATTGTTCTGTCGCTCCTGCTGCCAGTTCCTGTTCGCGTCTCTACCCTGCCAGTTGCCAGAAAGACGTTGCTGGTAGCTGTTCACGAGCGCGGTGACGGATTGCTTCTCGGGTTGGTTCGCGTTTCGGTCGCTCGGCCGTTCGGGCACGTTCGGTACGCGTTCGGGTAAGTTCGGTCCGCGTTCGGGCAGCGCCGGCGGTCGCTCGGCCGCGTTCGGTGGCCGCTCGGGCGGGCCGAGTGACGGTAATGGCGGTGCTCGCATTTCCGCTGCTTACGGGAAATCGCATTTTATAGGTTTCGTCGCTTGCTTACTTTTGCATTTATTGATTTTTCACAAGAATATTCTTATTTTTGTTTATTGTTTTTATTAAACTTCTAAATCAAAATTAATAATGGTTCACTTAGAGATAGCTTTGCACATATTTTTCCTCTTAAATGTACCTAAAGATACGAAGACAATCCCGCTATAAAAAGGGAGTACTGTAATATATGTAGCCCTAACCGGCTTCATATGCGTTCTGTCCTTTTGATAATTTTGCAATTTTGATGTCATATTTTGACCAATGCAAGGATGTGGTATATATGTTTTGAATGCAACGTAGAGTAACCGAAATAGTGGGGCTTTACATTGCAACATTTATATGTAACGACTCGTTTCTAATCCAAAGTAATAAACGCTTGAGATCTAGGGGAGAAATATATACAAATATGTTATAAGCTGCGATAAAGTAAGATGAGTGTACGGGCGTTTGGAAATACTATACATAATTTTGTATTATCAAATTGTAACGAGTTGAACGCGTATTCTGTTGCAAAATTATACTGAGTTCAACACGTATTTCCTTGCGAAATTATACTGAGTGAGATTATATTGGGGTAAATGCGTACGTTTTTAAATAGTGCGGGGTTATACCGAGTTGAACACGTATTTTCTTGCGAAATTATACTGAGTGAGATTATATTGAGGTAAATGCGTACGTTTTTAAACAGTGCGGGGTTATACCGAGTTGAATGCGTATTTTTCTAGATAATACGAAATTATACAGAGTTGAAAACGTATTTTATTAATTAGGGCGAAATAACTAATAACTTTAAATTCTATTATTTCCTTCGTTTAGATTGGAATCACTGCAGTTCGCATAAACCAAACGCGGCGGTGATTAAGTTCGTGTGTACCGAGCTTTAAATACAGAACTAAGCAATGAATGAACCCCGTACACAAACCCAGCACAAATACACTGTGCGGACGTCACAAACGTATAAACATACTAAGTTAAGCTTAAGCACTATCGATGATTGAAATCGACAGGTTCGATATAAAAAAAATCCTTTTTAACAAATTAAATCTATTGAGAATGGTATTCGTCACAACATTACTTCAGGCCTTCAAGTTCACATAGATTCAGTCCCAATTAGTATTTTTTTTATACATGATCTATATATAAATAAACAGAGGATAAACTGTATTTCCTGTTTCTCAACAGATTTCCTTTTTTTTTATTTACTAGATATTGATGATATCATAGGAATATCAAGAAAAAAAAAATTAAAAGCTTTTAAGCACTTCGATTCTTCATTTTCATTTAAAAATATTATCTTATAATGTTTCATAACTATATTTTAAGAAATAAACAGGAAATTTAATACCTACTTAATAAAGTTTTTAACACTGAATGAGAGACGAATGTTTTGCTTGGTACCATTAAAAAGTATAGTCTTTGGTACATAAGCTCCTAATATAACTTTGATGAGTGCGGAATAAAGGATTATTTAAAATTCATCCATCCGGGGGGATGTAAAGGGTTGAAGTTTATGGAATATTGCTGACGAGGAACCCCATGGAATGGTGGTTAATGATATAAAATATAGAAGACATACCCTCTCGTTGTGACCTTATGAACTCAGAGTTGATGTCACGTCCGTTGGAGAACCGGGTCTTGCCCCAGGAGCTGGTGCTGCTGGTTACCTGTTCCGTGTGCCTGGATAACAAGTTACAATAAATGAATCGTTACATTTTAGAATTACCTAAATCTAATTTTAATCATTCATAAAACATGTTTAATTTTCTTAATACTTCAGTCTTTATACAATGTAAACGAAGGTAATATTTTGTCATTCGTAAGGTTTTTAGTTTTTTTTTTATAGGATCTTTATATCTTACATGTAAAAAAGGGATCCTGAAAAATAACGTAAAATATTAGGATTGGATAATATTGGATTTAGTTTATTCTGAAATTATTATTATAAAGACCATATATAGGAGTCTTATAAAGCGTAGTGAATCGGCTCCGGAAGATTATTTGAAGGATATTTAGGATATACATAGGTACTAATGAGATATTAAGATACTGGACTATATGTGTAAAAAAATGTTTACAAAAAAAATTGAACCGTATGATTTTCGGTTGGCACCGACTTCCAGTATATCTGTAGGTAGCGCAAAAATTCATATATTTTATTTAATTTGATTAATTTAATAATATATTTATTTTTCACTTTTCAGTGCTTTATAAGTTTTTGATATCGAAGTCGGTTCAATTTTTTTTGTAAAAATTTTTATTTTTCCATTTTTAGTGTATATAAATATATTTATATAGTTCTAATTAATTATGAAATAAGTTCATAACTTGACAAACAAACATGATATTACACCGTACTAGATCCAACTGGTCAAATTAGGTTGATTGTGAACGAATTTCAGAACCTCATCTTTCCTAATGTCCGTTTCACGGGAATTGCCTAAACAGTCATAACCCCATATGTACTCGTAAGTCCTCATCAAACGAGTCATATGTACCCAAAGACAAGATAGCTGCTGTAAGCCGTTGAGGAGTTCCATTCCAATTTCTTAATTTTCATGATCAAATCAGGAGTGATTAAGTGATATTCTTATCACTACAACAGTTTGTTCCAAGTTTTTATTAAATTTAGCTTATGGGGAAGTTCATTTATTCATATAAGCTTTATTCATCCCTTTATTTTCAACCCTTATGGTTGGATTTTTTGTTAATTTGAAGAACACCTATTCCCAGGTGTCGGTAATTCAAATAAAATTGTTGAAATCGGTTTCAAGTACAAGAATATACGTAGACACGAAGTAAGTGAAAATCAAATAAACGATATTTCACCCCCTTAGGGGTTGAATATTTTATTCAAATTTATATGGGACCACCTTGGAGTATAGCCGAATCATACAAAAAAAGAATCATTAAAATCGGTTCACAATTGACGGAGATATCAATTAACATACATAAACAAAATACATACAACCGAACATAGAACCTCCTCCTTTTTCGAAGTCGGTTAAAAATAGAAAAACTTTTTTTTACGACTGAGTTAACCGACTGATTTAAATTTTTCATACATTTTGTAGGCTATGGATAGCTTCTAAAAAAATAATTAAGAATTATATAGCTTCATACGATCATAGAATTTTTTATCATTAAAGTTATATTTTTACTCATGATACAACGTTAAACACCTTATCCTTACCTTATTTAAAAAGGTTTCGTACTAAATGTACCGCGCTCGAAATGACTACGCTATTGACTCAGCAAGGTCTTAACAGCTTCACCGGATTACTAAGGCGAGCGCTTAAGGCACTCGGCCGATTTTATTTTGGCAACCAGTTCAAAGGTGCACGGCACACCTCGGCTTGGCTGTTGCCTGTTGCATGCAAAATCGCGACCTATCTTAGCTAACCTAGCTAACTATTCATATATGTATGAGTTGTTGAAACGTATATGTGTACCAAGCATACACGCCTCAACAACTCCTCCATATATTTATTATCGGAAATTTGAGAGTTTTTCAGTTCGATAAGGAAAAAAATAAATAAACCCTTCCACTTTCATGTGTAAGCGAGTAGGCGTGCACGTGTGTGGGGGTGATCGTGTAGTGTTGTAGCAGTGATGTATATTTGTGTGTGACCGTATCGCGCAAGCAACGCACTCAAGGGCTCCCTACCGAGGGATCGAACCTAGGCTTGAGCCGCTGCCGTGGGAGGCCTAATCGGGTCTTCGGATTCGCGTTGTTCTTTTTTCGCAAGTCTAACCTAACATAACCAAATCGAGACAAAAGAGCAAGGTGGCGAACATTCAGCGAGCGCGGTGCATTTAAAACGTAACCTTTTCAAAATAAGTATCCAGTACGTATTTAACTTTTTTGTAATAACACCGTAAACTTACAAATGGAAAAGGATTTTTTAAAAATTTTGAAAATGGCCACGCCATATTATACACCATAAAACCATATTTCTACGTAATTCATTAATTTGTTCACATATATATATATAAGCGTATGGTTTTTTTTTTGCATATATTGTAACATGATATTTTCTCTCAAGTCATCTTGTCGAGCACTTTTAAGGTATTTTAATGTAAAAAAAAACCTCCTTAATTTTGCCATCTATTGTATAAATACTTAATAGGAGTGTTCTAATTGAGCTCTACATACCAGATTAGGCCCCCCTCGACAGCGGCTCAAGCTTAGGTCCGTTCCCTCGGCGTGGAGCCCTTGAGTACGCTGCGCACGCGATACAGTAACCCAAAACCTTACATCACTGCTACAACATCACACACATCACCTATACACACGTGCACGCTTACACGCTGTTTTTCTTTTTCAGAGAAATAAACGACAAAGTGTTCTACCCTTATTCTTCCCTATTCTGTCATATCCTATATAGTTTAGAGGATTTTTTCCGACACAAAATACATATAGGAGTTGTTGAGGCACGCATGCTTGGTACACATGCATGTTTCAATAACTTATATACGTATATCTAGATAGCTTAGCTTAGGTTAGATCAGATAGGTTGCGATTTTTGCACAAAACAGGCGACAGCCCAAGCCGAGGTGTACCGTGCACCCTTGAGTTGGTCGCCCAAACATCCCAAGTCGATTGAGTGCCTTCAGCGCTCGACTCAATAGTTCGGTGAAGATGTAAAGACCTATCCAGGTCAAGAGCGTTCACATTTCGAAAAAAAAAGAGCTCTACACTCAAATATAATAATTATTAAAATAAAAAATTCATCATAGTCTCACCTGAGCACCACCTCTGACATATCTTCCTCTGGAGGAGGAGGTTGTCGCGGAGGCAAAGAGGGCAACACTGTCGATTCTTGAACAACGTAAGAAACGGACATTAAAGACGAGAATTCATGTCAATACGGACTGGTTAAAAAGTGAGGTATTGGGATACTCGTAAATTGTGGTGATGTAGTGATTTGACCGGGAGAATATCGAATAGGTTCGAACCCCGGGCATGTACCAAAGAATTTTTCGAAATTAGCGTATAATTTACCAATGTTAAATTGGCAACAGTATCGGCTGACGGTGAAGGAAAACATTGTGAGGAAACCTGAACCTGAGAAATGTTTTTGTACTACTGCTGTATGTGGGAAATTGTGAATTTTGAAATCGCCAATATGTGGTGATTAGATTACATTATTTGAATTTAGTAACAAAACCGACATAATCTAATTACTAGAAACAACAATCAGGCCAGTCCATGTTTCAGGCTCAATAAAAACGCTAACAGTTTTTGATGTGCAACATTCGTTGTTGTGGCGAGTGTGCGAGACGTGGCGACGCGACGTCATGCGCAAACGACTGTGCGCAATCTCTCTTGCCGCACTGAGCTCGCATACGTATAGTGTATACATACAGTGTTGTTTACTACGTTTGACATGTTTCACATCTGGCAGGCGTCTTGTGACGGCTCTTTTTCTTTTGGGTAATAGTGTTAGGTTTTATAACAAAGTCCCAAAGCACATGACCGACTTGCGGTATATTGGGTTCAAGTATCATTTCAAGTGGGTTTTACCATCTAAAGGTGGTAGTTTTAGTTATGTTGTTTGGTACGCGAGGGCGCCTCTTGTTTCCCCCCCACGCCTATCCCCTCCTCAGCATATCGCTACAGGACATTGGATCATCCGCCCCGCATTGCATCGTGCTCATCGCATTTAACGCACGCGTCGAAGTGACTGTTATACGCGCAATTATATTGTTTTAAGCTCCAGAGTGTTTAGTGTATGTGCCGAGAGAAATCCGTGAACGCTCTGTGTCTTGGACAAATAGTTTCTCCACCGCCGCAGCGTTGAACCCAGCGATTGCACTCACTATATATGTCAAGTGTGTATGTTCCTATTACCAAGCTCAATCGATTATATACCCTTGGATCCTGCGATTGAGCATATATCCTTTAACAGCCTTGCCCTCGCAAACAACAAGAAATACAGTCCACATCTCTCCATATGATAAACCCGCATTAATGGAGGTGAAAGGAGTCAAGGCTTTGACCAAGTTTTAACGGCCTATTCCCACCAAAAGGTTATATAAATATTTGAACGATTGTTACGTCTGGAAATGCCGCCTCTCTCTGTGCGTCCACCAAAAACGAATGTATATCATGAAGAGATATATAGTGGGTTGTTTGTACGAACGGGTGGTAGCTCCTTCTCAGAGCCTAAATTGAATAAATAACTCTTGTTTTTTTTATTGTTCCTATTTTTTTTTCATCGAGCTGGGGTCTATAATAGACCCACCAGTGGGTCTCTTACAGGCTGATGTTGATGATTAGGATACTCACCGATGACTCTTTCGGGTGTGGCTGAAGCCCTCTGAGCCTGCTGTTGGCTGTTCCTGTGCTCCTGCAGGATCTCCGCCTGAGTGCGACTCCTGCGCTGCGGCTCCGGTGATGATGCAGCCGATGATGATGAAGAGGCGTTCCTGAGGATCATCACGCGTTTTGTAAGTTTTTATTTTTGCCAACCGATTTTCTGGTAGATTATTACTGCTATTGTCGAAGAGGTAATAATATTACAAGTCTCTTGCGACCATTTTAATGTTTCAACAAGATGGTGGCTGTCTTGTTAGAATTTTCCAGAGAGTTATTTATGGCAAGCCAGAAACCATGCTCCATGGTATTATTTCCCACTTCACTTGCCCACAATAACCAAACTATATTACGTAAAGCACTACCAATATTACACAATATGTAAAAATCGGGGGGAAAAAGAATAAGTTAATCGTGGACGTGTGATTCTTCGTGGTTATCCATGTTTTATGAGCGCACATTTCTAATCACCAATTTACTTTATGATGCTAAATGTCGTGGGGAGACGGGAGGAGGATGGAAAAATAGGAGGCAAAAAACCAAATTACCCGTGAAGGTATGACTCTTACTGATTATCGTTGTGTTATGAGTGCACTTTTCTCATCACTAAATTATTTGGAGATGCTAAATATCGAGGGGAGAGGGGAAGAGGATGTAAAAATAGGAGGCAAAAGTTCAATTCATACGTGCAGTTATAATTCTTAGTGATTATCGTTGCGTTATGAGTTCACTTCTCACCTCACCAATTTACTCGGTGAGCTAAGATAAAGGGAGGTGGGATAAATAGGGGGGAAATAGCTATGTTACCCGTGGATGCGTGACTCGAATTTATCGTTGTTTTGAGTGCACTTTCCTCATTACCAGTTTATTGCTGAACTAAATATATAGGAGGGAGGGAAGTAAAAAGAGGAGGAAAATGACAAGCAACGCGTGGAGGTGTAACTGTTCGTAATTATCGTTGTTTTACGAGTGCACTTCTCTTTCTTTTCGAAGTGACTACGTTATTGGTCTCGCAAGGCCTTATCAGCTTCACCGGGCTACTTACACTTCTCTTATCACCAATTTATTTGGTGAGCTTAAATAAAAAAAGAGGGTAGGGAGTAAAGATGGAGGGAAAAAGGTAAATTACTCGTGTAGACGTCTCCTGAGCTCGGCAGTGGGCGACTCGGCCGGCGAGACGGCGGAGTAGGGCGTGAGCTGCAGCTCCGGCGGCAGCTGCGCGTGGAAGGAGAGCTTGGCGACCCACTCCCGCATGAGGTCGCGCGAGGAGCACGCGAACAGGTACTCCGCCCCGTCGCCGCACGCGAGCCGGAACACGTGCGCGCGCTTCGTGTAGTCCCCGGCCGCGGAGCAGCTCGCCTGGTACACACACACACCACTCACAACTCTTCTATACCTACCTATCTATCATCTAACAGGTAAACTTTGTGAGTTTGTGACGTTGCAGGGTGTTTTCACAGAAACTATTGGGCCGATTTGAGAAATTCTTTCAGTGTTATATAGCTCATTTATCGAGGATAGGTTATATACCATCACAATAAGACCAATAGGAGCCGAACACCAATGAAGAATGTTTAAAAATCTTTTTTATCTTACGAACTACCGCTGCGTGCTAGCGTAGTAAAGTATCCATTCCACCCGAACGAAAAAACGGGCAAAAGGTAGTTAACTATAAATGTTATCTGTTATATCATCAATAAATTTGTTTTTATAAAGGGAAACTTTTAAAATGTTCTTAAAAACAGAGAGATATTAATATACCTAACGGTAACATTAATCCTCGGTCATCTATCTGTTTTAATTGGTACTTTATTTATTGTCAATGTTTGATATTTTACATGTCACGAGTAAATTTGTTTTTAACGTTATCTAAAACAGATAGGAAGAACATGTCATAAATAAATATAATTAAAACAGGGAAAAAAAAGGCATCTGCAGTCGTTAATTTCTTTAAAAAACAATTAATATTCATGTACGATTGAGGCAACACGCGAAGTGTCCGCCATTTTCGTAAGTAACTCACGTTGAGTATAGCGACCGGCGGAGCGGCAGCCTTCGCGTTGGCGAAGTCCAGCTCGTCCCTGAAGAAGCAGAGCAGCTGCCCGCACAGCACAGAGTAGTACGAGCGCCACGACCTCACCGTCGCACGCTTCCCTCCACACCCTGCCTCCTGCTTGCGCTCCAGGTACCCTGTAACCAGATACCATCATCACTATGATGATTTTGAACGTGGTAGAGCCACGCTGAAACTATAACTGGTATCAGAATGAATGGGTCGGCTCGTCCGGGGAAGTACCACCCGACCCACTGAAAACTAACGTGAAGTAACAATGCTTGCATTGTTGCATTTCGTTCGGTCAGTGAGAGCGCCGGATGCTCACCTTCTGCTCTCCTCTTCTCCCTCCCTCCCTCCTCCTTCCCCGTCAACACAGGCTGGCAACGCATTTGCGATACTTTTGGTGTTACTGGTGTCTATGGACGGTGGTGACGACTTAATATAAAAAAAATACACTTTCTCTTTGTACTAAAATATATACGGCGACCATAAATACATCTACAATCTATAGACTGACATCGCTGTCATGTCGAACTGAATGTCTCTCATTAACTACATATACACTGGCTGGTCTTGAAACGCAACATAATCACATATATAGTCTTACCCACAGTCTATATGGTGGTGGGGGAACCTAGACAAAGACAATTTTCATACTGTTAACTCTCATAAAATAAGTTACTCCGTATCACAAAACACAGTTCCGTATCTATTCGGTATCACATGACACAGTTCCGTATCTACTCAGTATCACATGACACAGTTCCGTATCTACTCGGTATCACATGACACAGTTCCGTATCTACTCGGTATCACATGACACAGTTCCGTATTTACTCGGTATCTCATGACACAGTTCCGTATTTACTCGGTATCACAAGACACAGTTCCGTATTTACTCGGTATTACATGACACAGTTCCGTATTTACTCGGTATCACAGGACACAGTTTCCTATTTACTCGGTATCATATGACACAATTCCGTATTTACTCAGTATCACTAGACACAATTCCGTATTTACTCAGTATCACTAGACACAATTCCGTATTTACTCAGTATCACTAGACACAATTCCGTATTTACTCGATGTCACATGACACAATTCGGTATTTAGTCAGTATCACATGCCAAAGTTTCGTATTTACTCGTTATCATATGACACAGTTCTGTATTATGTGTTCCGTTCGACGTCTGAAGTCCATTATGAGAGAGTACA
>JACEII010000149.1:181591-193873 GCA_014332785.1 Antheraea mylitta | reverse complement strand
AAAAAAAAAACCTTTATATCAATAATAATTCCTAAACTTGATATCATACCTCAAATATAATACCCACTGTGTAATTCAATTATCACTCTATGCAGACGTTAAATATCGTCTGAGCGATAAATATGACTTCATTACAAGTTCAGTAATTTTTTTAATTAAAACGATTTTTCCCATGGTCTCAAAAAGGCACGTATAAAAGGGGGATAGTTCAGATTTATTCCCCCCCTCCAAAAAAATCTGATGATACACCAAATAAACGGGATCATAGACACTGTTTATAGCATTTTTTTACAGTGTTCACATGCTTCTTTTAATATTTTTTTTCCCCCCCCCCCCCCAGCCCACGAACTAAAAGTTTGGTTAAATGCCTGATCTCAAATGTTTACGTCCGTCTATTGCATGTCGCGTTACAGGCCGCGGAGTTGAGGTAAAATGAAAGGCAATCTTATCATCCCATGATTTTGATGTGAAACACGCGGTAAAAGCGTTGTATGTAATTTTTTTTTTTTAATATATGTTACTCGATATCTCCGTGAATCGTACAACCGATTTTAATGATTCTTTTTCTATTGGAATTGCATATACTCGTTACTGATAGTGGGTATTTCTACAATCAGAAAAAATAATAATTTTCTTTTCATAAAACCATACAATTTCTTATCAATCATAGCTTGTTCCTTATTTCATTCGCTTAACACCTATTAAACTCAGTTCAAGTAGTATTTTGTTTATCATTTGATATATAAAAATGTATTTAACCTTTAAGTTTTCATCGAACTTGTGTTCGGCGATTGCTTCATCTAACAAGGCGGTACGTTTCTCCGCCAGCTGTTGCAGGTTCCCCCAGCCCTCGCGGAGGCTCTGCAGACTCGTCTCTATCTCTTTCGCACGCTCTGGATGACTGTTCAAAGGAAAGAGACATGTATAGTTATATCGATATTTTTATCGTACAAACGAATAAGGTTTCCGAGTGATTGAAATTCATGTAATGGATTTTATTTATAATCTTATATTATTTCACTCTATATTGTGCAATATTCATCATGTTTTAGGTAACATATTATATAATTTGGTTATTGTGCTCAAGTGAAGTTGGTTTAGTAAGTGGTAGAACCACACTGAAGCTATTACTGCCTTCAGCATGAATGGGTCAGCTCAGCCGGGTCACTACCACCCGATACACAGAACACGGACGTGAAGTAACAGTGCTCGCATTGTTGCGTTTCGTTCAGCCAGTGAGTACGCCGGAGGCCCACCTCTCCTCTACCATTCCTCCCCCCCCTCCCAACCCCAACGCATGCTGGCAACGCACTTGCGAATCCCCTGGTGTTGCAAGTGTCTATGGACGGTGGTGATTACTTAACATCAGGTGACCCACCTGTTCGTTTCCCTCCTAAGGACAATGAGAAATAATACCACGGAGCATTGATTCGTACTTGTCACAAAAACACTCTGGAAAGTTCTAACAACATGGCTATTATTTTGTTGGAACATTGAAATGTTCGCAAGAGACTAGTATTACCTTGACCTACTTGATATTGGGAGTAATAATTTACTACAATATTGGATGCAAAAAAAGGGTTTCGAACTGACTTGTGAGCGAGGGCTCTTCCTTCAGATTCTAGTGTCTGGATCTTGTCCAGTACAGCAGTAGCCTCAGCAGCCCGAGCCAGATGCTTCCTCTTCAGTTCCTGTGCGGCTGCAAGTTCCCTCCCCCTCTCCGAGCTGCTGAATATGGCCGCTTTCTTCGATATCCTCTCAGCAGTATCCTCCACATCTCTGAATAATAAAGCATAGTACATTATTAACAAATATATCTACTGATGGGTGAAGTATATGTATGTATGTGGTATGGGTAGGGTAGGGAATGGGTTATTATATTATCTGTATGTATGAAGTATGGGTAGGGTGGGAATGGGTTATTATATTATCTGTATGTATGACGTATGAGTAGAGTGGGAATAGGTTTTTATATTATCTGTATGGATGATGTTTGGGTAAGAAGTGAGGGGATGAGGGTTGCAGTGTAGTAGTACCTGTTGAAGGAGTGTATCTCTAGGGCGGCGGAGAGGTTGTCGCGGTACCGCTGCAGCGCCCCCGAGAGCGCGCGCCACTTGCCCAGGAATGCGTCGCGACGCTGCGACACCACCGCCGCCTGCTGCGTCGGACCCTGCGCGACCACCACACACACACAACTCACACACATGCCACAATCAGAGTTTTACCGTCTCACCACAACCTCATCTCGTGTTAACAGGTTCCGCACCACTTGTGTACCACCGGTGGTACATGTTAGACTGCATCTTTAGGCCACATGTATCATCAGCGATACACATTACACGTCATATTTAGGCCAATCGTTAGACATCATCGTTAGACTGCATCTTTAAACCATGTTTACCACCGGTAGTACGTGTTAGATTTCATCTTTAAGCCACGTGTACCACCGGTGGTACGCGTTAGACTTCATCTTTAGGCCACGTGTAACACCGGTGGTACACGTTAGATTTCATCTGTAGACCATGTGAACCACCGGTAATACGCGATTTGACAACTATTGAAAACAAAATAATTGATTTTTTCACATTACGTTGTCCGGTAAAGCTATGTTGGCTCGATAAGCTAACAGACACTTCGTAAGAAAAATATGATAACAGATCTATTTTCTATAAAAATATCAGATGGCCTGAGGGACATGTCAGGAAAAAATGGCTTGACATAGAAAATATTAAAGGATAATGTATTTCTAGGTTTACCATAAATTCGCTAACCTTAGAGATAAATTGTCTCTGAAGTGCAATTGTCACAACACAAGTGCTTGACAATAGATTTAAAACTCGATAGTTGGCACAAAACTATCTAAAAAGTTCTAACAAAGGGGCCACCGTCTTCCTAGAGCATTAAAACTATTCTTAGGCACTTGTTATATTATTTACCTAATTGACAATGGCAACAATAATCTGGAAGATTGGTTGCCAAAAAAAAAAGCTGTTAAAGTGACTGACCTGCTGCAGGAGCTTATCAGCGAGCGCACTGATGCTCTTCACCCTCTTATCATCGACTTTCATATCACTGTCCATATCGTCCAGCTTCCTCAGCAGCGCGCTGCAGTGCTCGTAGTCTCTGCCCAACTCATGGGCTTGCACCTGGAACCAACCAATACAATTGACAATTCTCTTCTCCATATACAACACTTACAAACGATGAACAAGTGTCTGGACCATTCTAGAGTCTCTCGAAGAGCATCATAAAGGATGACTCATGGAGTCGTGGGAAAAAAGAACGTGACAATTAAGTGTTATAAAACTTATAGCCAAATCAAAAACACATGTGATTGGCTTTTTTATATCAAAGAAAGCAAACGAACAGGTGGATCACTTGATGTTAAGTGATTACCTCCGTCTGTGGACACAAGCAACATCAGGGGAATCGCAAGTGCAGCCTGTATATTGAGAAGGAGGGAGGGAAAAGGAAAGGAAAGGGGAAAGGGACGTGGGCCTCTGGCGTTATCACTGACCGAATGAAACGCAACAGTGCAAACACTGTTACTTCACGTCGGTTTTCTGTGAGAGGGGTGGTACTACCCCGGAAGAGCCGACCCGTTTATGCTAAAACCAGTAATAGCTTCTGATTGTGTTACAAATTAAACAGCGCATTCTTTGCCAAGACAACACATCAATATACAAAGCCGAATTTCTTTGAATTTGCAATGTCTAAAGAGTGTCGAGATTAGTTTCTCCTTTTTTGATTTTATAAAGCTAAACAATGAAAACATTGCAATAGTAAATTAGCATCTACCATCATTTCTTTATCTCTTATCCAGGCTTCGATCTTGTCCAGATGTTGATTGAACTCCAGGATATCCTGAGCCTCTTCAAGACCACGACCTGTAGAAAACCAAGTTGATAAAAGAAACTGTTGGAATCGATATTCACGATGAAACGAGAACAATCGAGAATCGAAAACGGTAGTTGTTAAGTATCGATTTACTGGAAAGCGTTATAGATTAAAAGTGGGTAGTAGGAGTAACTTTAAAACAGACAAGATTGGTAACATACGTGAAACTTAAAGATAAGGAGAGCATTAAAGAAAACCAAAGCCTGATCGTTGTCATCTCTTTCTAACACCTAGGTCTTTTATTTTTTTTATTTTCTTTCCTGTAAACTGAGATATCGATTTTTTGTCTCTTTCTAACTAATACTGACCTCGCTGTTCGGTGGCCTGTTCCAGCAGTTTCCAGTCGCTGTGCAGCGCCGCCAGCTGCTTCTGGACCTCCTCGTCAGGATGCAGCTGCTTCGCGAGCTGTTCGACCTCTTCCAGGCGCGCTTTGTTCGCCGCGAGCTCCGCCGTGAACGCCTGGTGCTTCTGTAGCTTCTTGATCTTATCCTCCATGTCGGTTACTTCGCCTGGGGATTGTATGTTTGTCATACAATATTCATTTTTAATTTCATCCAAGTGGAGTCCGCGACTGAGTTCACGGAAACGAAACATTTCGCCCGGATTTAATCATCGATAGGTGAATTTTTACTATTATTACTTGGTTCCTACAACTATGTTTAAAGGTTTTGAGTTAACATTGATGAATGTATGATAAAATAAAAAAAATATATAAGAGTTGTCAAAATATAGAAATGGCTCAAATGATTCACATATGAGTTAGTGATAAGCAGAAAGCATTTAAGAAGTATTATGTAATTAATATTATTACGCTCTTCTATATGAGGTAAGCAATAATTATACCAATAGTGGGAGGTTAATAAAAATCGATAAAATGATGGTAGAGGTCTCACAAAATTACAATGAAAAATAAAGATGAAATACAGCCTTGATTGGACGAGGTATAAGAGCGTAGTGTGATATTTTGTTATGGGGAGCAGCAACTGAGGTAGACATGATATTCTTGTTACAAAACCGGGCAGTTCGAGCAATTAATCATGCGAATCATTAAACTATTAGAACTATTAGAAATGGTGTATGTAACTCTACCCTTTTAATATATTCTCGACTAACCCCTGCCCGCTACTTCGTCCGCGTAGTAATAGTTACTTTGGGCTAACACTAACACGCAGCGAAAGCTATAAAGAGTAAAAATTCTTCGATTTTGGAAAAAAAATCATTGGTGCTCCGCTCCTATTGGTCTTAGCGTGATGATATATAATCTATAACCTTCCTCGATAAATGAGCTATATAGCACTGAAAGAATTCAACATAGCGTCACAAACTCAAAAACTTTACCTTTTTATAATATTAGTATAGATTATTTAATGGGTGTCTGTAATTTAGATAATGAAAAGTTAAACTGGATCGAGTTCGTTGTCGGTTCTCCTCGAGGAGTGGGTTGTTTGTTGGTGATTGTTTTGACGTTCGTGAGTGCCTTTTCTGAAGAGCTGTGTTGAATAGAGTATGTTTGATGTTGACTGACCGTGATGGTGGTGGTGGTCGGCGGTGAGCTTGGCGAGCTTGTCCGCGACCCACCCGCGCGCCTCCGCCGCGTCGCGGGCAAACTGCGCACGCGCACGCACTCGCGACAGCAGCGCGCGCCGCGCTCCCGCCGCCTCGTACAACTAACAACATACATCATATAGGTCTATTCTACTAAAACACTATTTTTTTTTTCAAAGTGACCAAGCTATTGGCCTTGCATGGCTTTTACAGCTTCACCGGAATACTAAATCACTCTGTCTACTTACTGTTTGTATCATACTTTACCATTTAATCAAATAAAAACAAAAGTCATCGATTCAAACTGTAGGGATTACAATAATTATTTAATATCATAGTGTAAACTCTTCATAAAGTCTTCCGTTAAATAGTCCGGTGAAGCTGTTAGGACCTTGCTAGGTCAAGTTCGAGAAAAAAAAAGACTTCCGTTGTAACGAGAATGCTTTTAACACTCTTTATATATCTGGATTATAAACATTTCTAAATTTGTTTTACATTATTATTATGCACAGGAAGTACGCATATTATTAAACAATTGAAAAGGGTCAATAGTATTTATAGAAATTATAAATTTCCAAATATGTATCTAATCTAAAACAATTTAAATAAAATCTTGTAAGTATATGACGTGTATCTGAGCATTTTCAGATTCTCATATGCGGGTAGAACCTAATAGGCTCTGACCTGTATATAAAGGTCACTTTTCGCATTAACGTAAAATGTACTGTGAACCATAATATTTTTAAGCGTATGTTTGTGGCCCTTCCTACCTAACAATAAACAGTAATCATTGTGTAGTTTGCCTTGTATAAAAATAACAGATTGACGTAGTCCGGTGAAGCTAAGACCTTGCAAGGCCAATAGTGTAAACAGTTCGAAAAAAAAAAAAAAAACCAGATCGACAGTTATTGAATATGAATTTCTGATATTGGACTCTGTAACACAAAACCACAGTATTGAAGTAGTCGATTTACCTTCTTCCTCCTCTCGTTGATATGCTGCAGTTCGTCTGCAATGCGCTGGCTCTCCACGTGGTTCTGCTGCAGCAGCTTGTCTCCGTGGCTGTTCAGGGTCGCCAGTTTCTCATCCTGTAAACGATATAACCACATTAAATGATAGGATGGAGTGTGTTTCTTACAAAATGCCCAAGTATTTTCTAATATTCTCACCTGTGTGGCTAACAATTTCTCAAAGGCCTCGTGCTTCTTGAGCTGATGGTCTACTTCCTCGACGCTGCTTGTTGGAGATATCTCAGTACCTGATAAGAATAATGAGAAAACATTGAACTTTTTTTTCTCGAAATGTCAGTTTTATTTAAAGAAGATCGAGGAATTAAATCCTAATGAAGATAGCTGGAAATCTCGTAATGCGTATTTTTCTCATATAAATAGATATACTATAAGCCTAGATAAAAAAAATATCATTGGAAATCTGTACCAGTGTCTCACTTCCCATCGTCATAAGTTTATAAAATTAAGAAGTAATTTGTCAATTATGAAACAGTGTCTGGATATTATTGAAACAACACTATATTGACTAAAGAACTGTACTATTGACCTATGTCTGTATTATTGACTAGCTACTATTGACTCATACTAAACTACAACTGAATCGTAATTTGACAGTATATTGATCATATTGAATTATTGACCGGAAGCTTTGAAAGGCAGCAGATGGTTAAGCCTAATTCAATATATTATGTGTTCCGTTGGACGTCTGAAGTCCATTATGAGAGAGTACATCGCTTTAGTTCCTTACTTCCGGTCATTAGACATTTCCCGTCACGTGACACACCTCACTACCGCCACCTTGTGACAACTCTGTGAACTAACTAAGACACCCAAAGACAAGCCGCCATCTCAAGTTCTCATTGTTGCGTCGTTTTTCCAAACGTGAAGTCGTTACATTTTACAAAAAAAAAAAAGCTTTTCAGTTATAAGTAAAAACTTTATATTACTACACAGTCTGTGTTATATGGAAAGTGAATAATTAATTACATTGAAAGTTGTATTTTTCACTACTTTCTTAATCAAATTAAATAACACTGAAGTATGACATCGCTTATGATGACCTCATAATTGCAATATTATCTCGTGTGAGTGTGGTTGTGGTTGATTGGTGATTTCTGGTGGTTGGTGGTGGTATAGTGTGGGGTACTGACTGAGAGCGGCCTCCTGTGAGCTGCAGAGGTCGTGCAGCTGCTTGGCGTCCCGCAGGAAGCAGTGCAGGTCGATGAGCTGGTCGAGGGCGACCTGCCGCGCCGCCCACGCGCGCTCCAGCCGCGCCCGCTCCTCCAGCAGAGCCTCGCACTTCTCCTCCACCTCCTGGGAAACCATCATCATCAGATTATTATTACCCTTATCCCACCTAAGTAGAGTCGGCACATTTTTTCCTCTTCTACTCTCCCCTGACAGATGTCATGTAAGTATTTACATTGAACCGCCTAGAGATGGCGATCTGAGACCGATTATTCATAAACGATTTCTAGATGTATATAAAACTGATTTTCAGAATCGATTTAAGGTACATTTTTAAAATTTATTTTTGGTAACAAATCTTCCAGATTATTACTGCCATTCTCGAGGATATAATTTTAAGTAATACTACAAGTGTCTTATGATAATTTAAATGTTCTAACAAGATGGTGATGTCCTTATTAGAACTTTCCCGGCAGTTTTTGTGCGATTTGAGAATCTATGTTCCGGGGTATTATTTCTCATTCACTTAATTTGTATACAATAATCGAACTATATATTACGTAAAACACCACCAATATTATAAAATATACTCATATAAGACAATTATGAATACAAAACAAAATTCAGTACATGACAGGCTATGACTATATCAAAAATTCAACCGGAGATGATTAATATTGTGTTTTGTTGTTGAGTGGAGGAAGGAGCTGGGGTACCTGTGAGTATGGATGTTGTAAGTGTTGGTGTAGGGGGAGACGGGTGAGTGCTGGTGTAGGGAGGCGGGTGAGTTTTGGTGTAGGGAAGCGGGTGAGTGTTGGTGTAGGGATGCGGGCGATGGAAAATCGGTCGGCTGGTTCTCTTAAAGAAGTATGGACGCCCCATGGAGTCCCCGTCGGCTTACAGGCCAATCGTGCTGCTTGATGAAGTTGGAAAACTTTTCGAGCGGATAATCTCCCGTAGACTGGTCGACCACTTGAACTCAATGGGCCCAGGCTTATCAGACCTGCAGTTCGGATTTCGGGAAGGTCGTTCAACCGTGGATGCTGTTCATCGAGTCAAGGCTTTGTCCGACGAGGCTCTATCTCGGGGCGAAGTTATGCTGGCAGTGTCGATAGACATTGCCAATACATTTAACAGCATCCCATGGAGAACGATTAGTAACGCACTTAAATACCACGATGTGCCTCTTTATCTATGTAGGATAATTGAGTCCTATCTGCAGGATAGAGCCATTATATATAATGGAGCAAATGCCAGTACCCATCAGAGAAAAGTCTTCTGCGGAGTCCCACAAGGATTAGTACTTGGACCACTGTTATGGAATATCACTTATGACTGGGTATTAAGAGGCACCTTGCAACGTGTATCCAGTTTAACGTGCTACGCGGATGACACGCTTGTAACTGCTAGGGAAAAACACTAAGGGGTGCCATCCAGTTAGGCTCCGCCAGTGTGGCTCGTGTAGTTGCACGAATAAGGAGGCTGGGCCTTGAAGTAGCCCTGGAAAAGACAGAGGCTGTGTGCTTCTTTGGTCCTTTGGCCCCGTCGGACTTATACATCGAGATAAAAGGAGTTCAGATAAAGATATCTCCTACAATCAAATACCTGGGACTCACCCTCGACAGCAGATGGACTTTTGCCGAACATTTTCGGCATCTAGCCCCAAAAGTGATGCGGAGTGCCACCGCTTTGGCAGGCTTATTGCCTAATCTGGGTGGCGCTGGCTCTAACTGTCGTGCTTTATACTCGGGCGTAATAAGATCTATGAAGCTGTACGGTGCACCAATTTGGTATGAAACATTGACGCCGGCCAATAAGAGTGTCCTATGTAATGTACAGGGAATAATGGCCACCAGGATCGTTCGTGGCTACCGAACAATTTCGCACGATGCGGCGTGTCTTCTGGCGAGTTCCCCGCCATGGGAGCTGATGGCGCAGTCCTACACCGCCATGTACTTGTGGAGATCTGAGAGGATGGCCAGAGGCGAAAGGATTGCTCCCAGGGAGGTAAAGGTGCAGAAAGCGCTCCTGCAGGAGGAAGTGCTGTTGAAGTGGTCAGAGAACCTGGAGACACCCAGGGCCGGGTTTTCAACTGTAGAAGCGATTCATCCGAAGCTCAGGGAATGGGTGAACAGACCACACGGTTCACTCACTTTTCACGTGACCCAGATACTAACAGGCCACGGATGCTTCGGCGACTATCTATGTCGGATTGCGAGGCGCGAACTTACGACTAGGTGTCACCACTGCAACTCTTGCGACATTGACACAGCTCTGCACACCACAGGAATGTTCTGCTTGGGAAGACCAGCGTGTAGAGTTAGTCACCGCGGTAGGAGCTGACTTGTCCCTGCCATCTGTAGTTCGCGCCATGTTTAGGGACGAAATGTCGTGGACGGCCATCTCAAAGTTTTGTGAAAGTGTTCTTCGTCAAAAAGAGGATGCTGAGAGGATCAGAGAGCGGGAGCCTTCAGCCACCGCAACGCGACATGGTAGGGCAAGACGTGGAGGTAGGAGGGTTGCCTCCGATCGTAGGCCACCGTAGTATCCGGTTATGTGCCGCGACGGTCATAGGAGCCGCGTTCGCTGCCGCAAACTTATCTGTTGCTTTTTATGACACCGCTAAATTGTGCCATCGTGCAGTTGCTGTGAGTTACTGGTCATCACAGCTATGGAGTAATTTCCCGACAGAGGGTGGGGGCGCCCTTTGTCAAAATGGGAACCCGTGGCGAGAAGCACGGGCTACGGCCGCTGCTTCTTGAGGAAGCACGGGGGTGTGACAACACCCTCGGGACGGAGGACGCCCGCTCACCATCTTGCATGCGACCTGAACGCGTGACCAGGGTGCGGAGAATGCTCGCGCAATCCAAACCCTGGTTCACACCTTCGCGATACGCGGCCAGTGGGGTTTTTAGCCGGTAGGATTCGCGGCATCACCCTCCAGCTGTTGCCCCAGTCCCCAACGACAGCTGGAGGCGTATCCGATGTAGGATTTTCCCCACTTAAAAAAAAAAGGGATGCGGGCGTGTGCTGGGGTAGGGAGAGGGGTGAGTGTTGGTGAAGGGATACGGGTGAGTGTTGGTGTAGGGAGGCGGGTGAGTGTTGGTGTAGGGATGCCGGTGAGTGCTGGTGTAGGGAATCGGGTGAGTGTTGGTGTAGGGAGGCGGGTGAGTGTTGGTGTAGAGATGCCGGTGAGTGCTGGTGTAGGGAAACGGGTGAGTGTTGGTGTAGGGAGGTGGGTGAATGTTGGTGTAGGGAGACAGGCGAATGTTGCCGTAGGAGGCCGGGTGAGTGTTGGTGTAGGGAGTGGGGGGCGACTGTTGGCGGGAGGATGTGTATACCTGTGCGTAGGGATGCTGCGCGGCGACTAGCTCGTTTCCGAGCGCGAGTGCCGCAGTGAAGGAGTCGTCGCGCGCGTCCAGCTCCGCGCGTACAGCCGCGTGCTCCCCGCGCGCCGCCTGAGCGCTGCTCGCGTCGTGCACGCGCACAGCACGCGTGAGCGTCGCACGCACTCCGCTGCACCACGACGTCAGGTCGCGCACCTGAACGCACACACGTACACTATTATTACGCTTCGCCATCAACACTTACCACTCGTAACCATGTTTCAAAGAGATTCTAAACGTAGTAAAATCTATTTTAATTGAAACATCGGAAGACTTTAAATTCACATATTGATATATAGAAATAATATGATTATGATAATAAATGTACACTCACTGTAAATGCTCTCGGTATACTGCATTAAATCTAAACAGTTATACTACAAGAATGACTCAACGTGCAAATTCAACTGAAATACAAAGGGTTGCCCCATACAAATAATAAAATTATGTTATTATAATTCAACACACATTTGATAAAACGGCCATAAAATCCAGCAAACATGCAGTTTACATTAATACATCAACATATAGTTAGAGCCTTCATAAAACAAACTACTCATAAATACACCATCTGATCTCACATCATCACACAGTAAGAACATTATCAAACAACATACACCTACCAATTAACTATAGCAACATGACTAATTATTATCGGTAATATATTAGCTTGTGAGAACAAAATAACGAGAGGTACCACTTGATAGTATATATAGAAGTCACTGCACCTGAGTTAGGAATTGATGAAGCTGAAGGTACTGCTGCAGTACGTGTTTCCTTTCGTCAGCCGCTTGCTTCAGCATCGCCCAGGCGTCCGCCAACGCCTGCTGCTGCAGTCCGATCTGTTGGACGTTTCCTCCAGGATACAGCTTCTGGAGGCGGCTGCCTTCTTCTTGTAGAACCTTAAATATTTTTAATAGGTGTTACTTTATAATTTGTTGTTTTTGTGAAAGATAATAATCTTGAAAATTCAGAGGTAGGGTAGTAATATACGACTAAGGAATAAGGGAAATAAAAATTACCACACCTGTTTCATTTACGTTAGTGTCAAAATGATGAAAGTAATAAAATTTCCGTGACACTGAGAACCTTTTGTGTTATTCAAGCGGAACCGGATTTAAAGAATTATATGCTAACTGATGCCTAGCTTTATTAGGAACAGCAAAAACATACTCCGCTCGGGATTAGTAGTATTTTGTGTTAGTAGTAGTGAGTGTGAGTAGAGTGGCGGGTGGTGAGTGGTCGGGTGAACAACC
>JACEII010000149.1:155519-181581 GCA_014332785.1 Antheraea mylitta | reverse complement strand
GCGGGTGGTGAGTGGTCGGGTGAACAACCTGCATCTGCGCGTCGATGGCGACGAGGTCGTTCTGCAGGGTGTCGTGGTCGCGCAGCAGCTTGGTGGCGGCGCGGAGGTCGCGTGGGGCGGGCGGGGCGGCGAGGGCGGCGCGTTTGTCCGCCCCGCGGGACACCAGCTCGCCGACGTCGCGATGGAACCGGTGGATCTCGCCCGCGGCGTGCAGCCTCGACGCGCGCGACTGGATCTGCTCGACCAGACGCTGCCACGACTCACTGCAACAAACAAACATACAATAAGTTCAACCCTTGCGAACACATCACTTACTTCCTTTAAAATATAGCTTTTATATACACTTTTTTTTTTTTACTTTATTTTTAGAAATCAATCTTTCAGATTATTACTGCCATTGTCGCGTACCCAATAATATCACAAGCGTCGTGTGATCATTCTCATATTAAGCGTCGTGTGAGTAGATGTTCTAACAAGATGGTGGATATCTTGTTAGAACCTTCCAGGGAGTTTTTGTAGCATCTCAGAATTTCATGCTCCGTGGTATTATTTTCCATTCACTTTACTTATGCACAATAAACTAACTATATTACGTAAAACACCACCAAATTTACAAAATATAGAGTCGAATAACACTCAAGATTATGAATAAAATATAAAAACAACTACATAACAAAATAAAATCCTGCCAAAAACTCCATAATTAGTGTTACTGGTTAGTATCGTAGTACTCGAAGACGGGTAAAGCCGTGAAGGCCTTAATAGTCTAATAGCGTAGTCAGTTCAAAAAAAAAAATCGTAGTACTAGAGCTCCTTTACTATAGGGATAGCAATCTAAGGTCGATTAATCAATTTTTAGACATACAAAGGTCAATTATTTTGATCGAATATCGATAAGTCGAATCGATCTCCGACACTGTAAATACGTAATTCAATTTTTTCCTAGGTAGATAAAAACAAAATCATAGAATAATTTATAATTAAAAAAGTCAATCACAAAAGAAAAAAAAATTAAGAAATTAATTTTTGGATAATCCATCCCTTAGACCACGATTTTTTCATGAATCAAGTCCACAGATTTAAAAATCGACTCTTTCTTAGAAGAATCCCTACCCCTAATATTGCAACAAAGTTTTGTCTATGGTTGCTACAAAGATTACAAACTATCCAGCTGCGTGAAATGAAAAAAAAAAAAAAACACTAATTTCGAGTTATTATTAAAATGACAAACGTGCGTAAATAATTATTTGCGTCTGTAACGAAATTATTGTTTAGGTTAGTTTATAATCTTCAAGTAATTGAAGCATCATCACGCAAGTATGAGAATAGCATAAGAAAAAGATCTCTATTCAAAAATAGTAGCTTTAGATATTAACATCATATATACCAAAGTGTAAACTATGAAAGATTCGTACACATTTCTACTAGCATAATTAAAAACGAGGGTGGTGGAATCTTACCCCAGTGCTTCCTGTCGTTTCTCGATATCAGCAATGTAAGGGCTGTCCGTCGCCAGCAGCTTCTTAGCGAGCTCTTCGCACTGGTTGAATCTCTCTGCCCCACTCTCTACTCTGTGCCGTAGTTCATCGAATTTCGATCGCAGGATCTGTCGATAACAAAATATCGTACATATCCCTACACTAGAATATGTCAATTTCCTATTTGAAATGAATAAACAACTTGTATTACAAATTTTCTAATCTAAATATATTTATATTTCGATCAATGGCCTCAATATTTTTTCAATTACAGATTAAATGATTGTCAATGTTGATTATTTTTATAAATTGTAAGTTTCATCTAACTCGAACAGATGGCGCTGTAAATTAGTTTTTTTGACAGAAAACTGTAGGACTGACTGTTATCGCTACCTCATAAATGGCGCCACGTAAATTCTCTATCATAATTTTAATTAATATGAGCCACAGTAACGCGTGGCCGGGTCTACTATTATCATATAAATTAATTTATAATAATCTGTTTGAGATCACTCACCAGTAGATGTTCATAATCCTGTCCGTAGTCTTCGCTGGAGGCAGCAGCGTACTGCTCTTGGATCCAGCTCTCTAGCTCAGCGCTCTCCGCCAGATATTCATGTCTGGAATAACAGATAGCATTAGATCTAGATTATTTAAAAAGGGGTAATTTTTTTCCTCAATTTTATAATAACATATTATTTTAATAAAAGACAGTTATGATTGGACCTTATCATTATTTGGGCAAGTATAAACATACACTTTATGTATCAAATCTGCTATAAATTGTATTGTGTGAATATTCGTATTGTCGCAATTAAGATTTTAATTTTAAATGTTGGTTCAAGAAGAGCTACGTTTTAATGTAAAAATGTTTTCAACTGCATATTTCAATTTATTTTTATTAGTGGCCCACATGGTAATAAAATATTAACAAACTGTCTCTTTCAACGAACGACTTAAGTGAGGCACAGTTTCAGTGCAACAGCTGGGTAAAGGAGCATGAACACTAAATATGCGCAGGTGCATGACCTACGGTATTTATTATGCCCGACAGTGTTTACGTAAACGAAGCGTTAGGAGTTGAATATAATTTTTGTATTTCTCTAGATAATTAGGTCAAATATTAAGTACCTATTTTTTTTTATTAATTTGAAAAGGGAATCGAGTACTAAGTACCCTCTATGAATATTGCGAGTGAGCAACCAGTTACCCGGTATAATGATGTAGTACCTGCAAACGCTCTCGACGAGTGCGTTCTGCCTCTGCGCTGCGAGACGCTGCAGCCGGCCCAGCGAGTCCGCGAGCGCCGCGTGCCGAGACACTAGTGCCTCGCCCTCCGGGTGTCCCGTCGCCATCGACGTCGCCACGTGACCCATCTCGGATATTATCGCCGCGTACGTGTCCAGCTCCAGCTCAACAGCCTGTCAAATACACACGCATTTAAGCCATTTATTTTTTTTAATTAATTTAGCCATCATACGCTTTGATTCTAATCTAAATTATTTTAACCATTATGCATAAACTCAAAAAGATCTTAGCAATAATAACATTATTTCAGCTCCATTATCAGCCATTAACATGGTTTGTATTTTATTTGTTTTTTTTTTTTAATAATAATAATTGATAGAATAATAGTAATTAGAAGAGACTAACCGACAGAAAAATAATACAATAACATCTTTCGCAGCGTGTACAACAGAAAATGTAATATTGAAGATTTAACATTACATGAAGAATCAAAAAGTCAACGGTCAATAGCACGAAACGTCTTTTGGGATACCGAGTCAATAGTTAGATATCAACAATAATGTAGTTTCCGGTCAATAGCAGTCAGTTAATAGTATGACTAAGCCATAAGTAAACGGTCAATAGTGCTAACGCGTAGTCAATAGCACGATTGTAAAAGTCAAAACGACTCCTAGTTAAGATTAGTGGTGATTTTTAATTAGTTTGATGTTTCAGCTGGAAGTGTATAGTGAAGAGTAGGGACCTTCGGGGTCGGCACGTCCGGGGTAGCACCACCCTCTCATAGAAAACCGACGTGGAGTAACAGTGCTTGCATTGTTGCGTTTCGTTCGGTCAGTGAGAGTGCCGGAGACCCATCTCCCCTCCCGATTCTCTAACACCTCTTCCTTTTCTCTCCATTCCCCCAAACAGAGGCTAGCAACGCACTTGCGACTCCTTGGGGTTGCTACTGTCTATGGACGGCGGTGATCACTTAACAACAGGTGACCCGTATGTTCGTTTACTTCCTATATGACATTAAAAAAAAACCTTATGTCTGGTGAGGAGTTGCGTGGCTCGGTGCCTGTCCCTCCCCACGTCGGGGGTGGAGAGAGCTGCTGCCTTGTCCGCGAGCCACGAGTCCACCTCGAGCGCGTCGTGCAGGAACTGCTGCGCCTTCAGAGCCGCCTCCAGCTGTACCGCACGTGCTTCTGCTGCTGTCGACACTGCGGAGTACGCCTCCTCCAGTTGTTCACACAGTCTGCTTATCTATGGAATCACAACGAAACAACCATCTTATAGTGAATACATGGGAATCGTTGTTCCGTCCATCGTATCAAATACTAACGCTAACACGCAGCGGAAGCTCTCAAGGGAAAACATCCGATTTTAAAACATACTTCATTGGTGCTTCGCTCCTATTGCTCTTAGCGTGATGATTGTAGGTGGTAGAGCCCCGCTGAAGCTATTTTTGGTTTCAGCATGAATGGGTCGGCTCCTCCGGGGTAGTACCACCCCTCTCACAGATAACCGACATGAAATAACAGTGCTTGCATTGTTGTGTTTCGTTCGGTCAGTGAGAGAGCCGGAGGCCCACGTCCCTTCCTCTTTCCTTCTTTCCCTTTCCTAACCCTCCCCCTTCTCCCATATACAGACTGGCAACGCACTTACGACGTCCCTGATGTCGCTAGTGTCTATGGACGGTGGTGATCACTTAACATCACGTGACCCATCAGTTCGTTTGCCTCATTTGATATAAAAAGAAATATATAGTCTATAACCATCCTCGATAAATGAGTTATATTACATTGAAAGAATTTTGCAAATCGGACCAGTAGTTCCTGACGTTACCCCTCACAAACTTTACCTCTCCGTAATATTAGTATAGATTATTTGAATATTTTTTGGAACAAGTTTCATAATTTATTTTATAATCTCAATATTAAATCGGAGACAAATTTCATTCGTACTCTGTCATTGAGGAACAATAAGTAAAATGACACGAGTGAATTCTTAATGAAAGCAAATGAAAACCTACCTTATCGGCCTGAGGATGCTCCTCCTCCACGAGGGTCCTGCCCTGATGCAGGACGCGCTCGATGAGCGGCCTCCTGCCGATGAGCTCGGCGCGGAGCTTCACGTGCTTCTTCTGTGCCGACTGAGCCGCGTGCAGGTCCGCCGGAGTCGCCTCTGATGATGCAGCCGCCTTCCTCTCCGCCAGCCAGTCCAGCTCACCGGACACCTCCGTCGCGAACTTGTACAGCCTGGACAGACCGAACGACTACTCTTTATTTCTGCCAATCAATCTTTCAGATTATTACTGCCACTGTCACGTAGTCAATAATATTACAAGCGTAGTACGATCACTTCAATATTAAGCGTCGTGTGAATCAATATTCTAACAAGATGGTGGATCCCTTGTTAGAACCTTCCAGGGAGTTTATGTGGCATCTCAGAATTTCATGCTCCATGATATTATTTTCCATTCACTTCACTTATACACGATAAACTAACTATATTACGTAAAACACCACCAAATTTACAAAATATAGAGTCAAATAACACTTAGGATAATGAATAAAATATAAAACCCACTACATGACAGACTAAAATCCCGTCAAAAACTCGAAGACTATTCTTATTCTTGAAAACGGGGCTTGAATGCAGGATTTAACTCCGTAGCACTGCGATCAGTATTGATCTATTGTGATCGCCCCATATTAGACTGAAACTCCCTACCTAGTCCTATAGAATTTAAGAACCGCAGGACTTTTTTCGTTGAGAGCTATTTACCTCATTTTTTTTTTATAAGATTGAAATCAATCGAATAGGCCGGTTACCTGATGTTAAGTAATTACCACCGTCCATAGACACTAGCAACAACAGGGGAATCACAAGTGCGTTACCAGTTTGTGTTTTTTAGTGGAATGAGGGAAGAGGGGTGATAGGTCTCTGACTCTCTCACTGACTAAACGAAACACAACGATATAAATACTGTTACTTCACGTCGGTGTTTCTGTGTGTCAAGTGGTACTACTCAGGGCGATACGGCCCATTCATGCTGAAACCAGTAACAGCTTCAGCATGCCTCTACCACCTCATCCGGGAACTATATATATTTTCCCAGAATTCAGTTTCGTGTGGGTTTCAGTGTATCACATTCACACTAGAGGTATTTTGAAGTTTCATTCGCACTGTCACAATACGTTCACTCTCTTTGTGCTCTGAACATCGATGTTATGCAATTGCTTTTCAAGACAACAGTGCCCAGTGAGTACTCTCACTGAAACCCAAAGTTGGTTCCTACCGAGTAACAGGGCATGTCCAACATATCACTGGTTTGATGCCCTAAAGAGTTTTTTGATCGAACAACTACATTATAAAACCTATATCACAATGAAGTGGACTTTGTGTCAATGCATTACTTGTAGTGGGGGTAGAAAGTTTTTTTCTGACTGAAAACTGACGGACTTAGTTGATTTATGTTGTCGGCTTTAAGGTGGTTTACAGTTTCATCAAACTATGAATTCGAAACGGCTTCCAGTTTATGATTTTTTCCATGCGTTGTAATATAAATCGTCATTCTATACAATGTAAAGAATTGCTCAAAAGGTATTATAATGAATAGATTCCATTGTAATATAGAGCATATATAAAGTGTTTGGATAATGTCAATTCTTTAAAAATAACTTATTTATTAGGAATTTTCAAACTAATCATGTTATTTGTAATGTTTAAATCACTCAAATAGCCCATATTATATCATAGGTCATATTTCGACTCAGGGAGTAAACTGGTTGAATGCGTCAGGAGAGCATTACGAAAACGTGTGATCCGCTGAGACGAACGAAAATTGAGAGTAATATAAGTCGGTAAAGCTAATCTATGGTTAGTAAAACCCATAATAAATGTGATTATTTATCAATATACATAGATAGATAGAGCCATCTATATCGTTAATGAAGTTTTGTTTCAACCATGTGGTCTAAAGCAGACTCGTTTTTTCTCTCTCTATGGTTGCATTTTGACCATTAAATGAGCAGTTGTTTAAATGAATATGATGTTTTAGAAGGTAGTATTGTGTGACATACTGTAAGTTGCTCTCGAGTGCGTGTCTCCTGGCAGCAGCAGCAGGCTGCAGGTCCCTGAGAGCGCGCAGTACGGCCTGGCTGTCCCTCTCTATCGCGGGACCATCGAAATGTCCCGCCGAGACCAGGTCCGCGCCCTGCGCCGCCAGCGCCGTGCCCTTCTGCTCCCACTGGGCCAACTCCTGCTCCAGGGCCTGGACCAAAACAAAAACTTGTACAATCCCGGATTTATACATTCCACTCAAATATGACCCAAAGGTCCAATATTGTTCATAGCAGAGAAAAAATATAATTAAAATCCTTATACTGCACAGACATTATTAGATATGTTTACAAAATATAATAAAATTAATTATGTACAACATTGTTTATGTTAACAAGAGTACAGTTTGATACAATTTTACAAATAGTATTGTTATACAGTTACTAGCATTACAAAAGTAACATCAATTCTGATTAAATTAAAAAAAAATATATATTTGTCACATAGATTCTATGTAAAAAGGAAACATTGTTATATGTTATTTAACAATATCTTAAACAAAAAATAATTATAAATAACAAATCTAAACAAACTTAGGGTAAATTAGCATATAGTAATTTTATAAAAAAAAGTATTCCAATTAAAATTCAATTGATTCCAATCAAATTAAAATATTTTGGTGGTCATATATTCTATAATCAATCATTTGACAGCAAAGAAAAAGAAATTGAAATCGTGACATACCTGATGTTGATTCAACAGCCTCTTGCAGCTACGGAGGTCAGTTCCAATCTCTTCGCTCTTCAGCGCTCTCTCCAAGTCCAAGAGACGAGCTTTCGCGTCCTCCACAGACCTGGGAGCCAACTTCCTTATAAGTTCTGAATTGCAATCGTGACTCTTATCGATTATGTACATATAAATCGATACAAGACTTTTTTTTTTTTTCGAAATGACTACGCTATTGTCCACGCAAGGTCTTAACAACTTCACCGGACTACGAATCGATACAAGGCCAGTTATCATTTTTAATAAGCTACGCCAACTATACTTCTAATCAAGACTAAAATTGATCCGTCTTGTAATTTTAACATTACTGCTTAGTCTTAGTACTCTGGAAGACTTGAGACTTTGAGAATTCTTTTAGCTGTATTTATGTAAAAGTCTCATAAAAATCGGTGTAGTCGTTTCCGATATTAACTCACATAAACACATATCAATTTTAGTCTGCACGACAGTGGTTAAAGTATAGCGGTTTTAAAGAGTTAGAAAGAGAGTGAGAGTAAGAGAGAAGAGTAGAGTGAGCACTGTCGGTGTTGTTTCTGGGCAGTGGCCTAGACTTACAGAAAGGGATGTTTGGACTATAGTCTACGTATATGGAGATATATAATAGTATTTTTGGAGATTAAAATAGAGATAGTTATAGAGGAGAGTGAGAAGGGAGAATAGAGATATCATTGTCCTTGATATTTCTGAGCGGCCACCTAAACTTAGAGAAAGAGATGTTTAAACTGTAATCTACATGAATGGGGTTAAAGTATAGTAGTTTTAAAGAGTTAGTAAGAGATGGGAGAAACGAGAATGAGAGAGAGTGTATGAAGGTATTACCGTCGGTGCTGACGCTGTGCTGCAGCCTGTCGGAGCTTGCTGCCTTTGTCTCGTGAGGCGGAGACGAGCCCCTCCCAGGCGCCCTGCAGCTGCTCCAGCCGCGTCGCCACGTCGCCAGACCTCGCCTCGTCGGACTTCTGCAGCGACTGACCGATCTATTCACAACACACAAACAAACAAACAAACACCTACATTATTGCTTTATTGATAAAATATTCATATAAACGATAGATATGCATACGCTAAATAACACTACTATTTACAAACAAAAATATTATAATATCCATACAAATGATACACGTGAACAATACACTAACATGGTTATGACGTCTTTCTCCTAAGCTTCGTAATACGCAGGCGAACACGCACACGTACAATATTCAGGCAACAGCGAGTATTAGCTAGTGGAATATTTAACGAGGAGACCGAGAATATAAAAACCACTGTAAAATGTATTCTATCTCATTCTCTCTCACGTTAAATCCTATAGGTATACTATTCTGTCTCATTCCTCTTTTTAATGGTGCTTTTCGTTTAATCTGGTTTCGAATCACAACAGGACTAAAGTAGTTCTAAATTCAAAAACTATTTTTATAAACGCAACGTCACAAAAGAAGCAATGGAATTTATTAATAAAGTAGGTTGTTCATTTTTTTTAATATTATAGGCGACAAACGATTAGGTAGATCAGCTGATGCTAAGTGATCACCGTCCATAGACACTAGCAATCCCGAGTGAGGCACAATTACGTTGCCAGCCTGTGTTGGGGGGAGGGGGGAACGGAGAGGGGGAAGGTGAGAAGAGGTGTGCCTCCGTCACTCTCACTGACCGAACTGTTATACCCTAACCCTGTACCCTTATATGCTGACCTTTCTCCAACACCACAGACCTATACCCCTTCCTATCCAGTACCTTTCCCAGTACTTAGCATCAGCACTTTCCGAGTCCCCACACGTTCCACGTTAACGCCCACTCAGTCTCCGTTCATTCCAAACCTTGGTCCATAACACTCAAAATACTTATAATTCAGTGTTAAATAATGTGAACTATTATTCTTTAAATAATAAATGTATAATTAATTAAATAAATCTTTTTTAAAAAGGAATTTTTTAAGATCCCTATAATAGAACGAAACGCAACAATGCAAGCACTGTTACTTCACGTCGGTGTTTTTGTGGGTCGGGTGGTACTACTCCGGGCAAGCCGTCCCATTCATGCTGAAGCCAGTGATAGCTTCAGCATGGCTCTACCACCTACAAAGGTTTCACATAATGCTTATTTGTAACTTACTTTGTAAACTCATGCAATTGGGTCTCGAATAATGAATGACCTATATGTCTAAACTGTCATTCTGACACTTATCCCTTTACTTTATCGTTTACTGCGTTACATGTACTGAACATAGACGAGTTATAATATATCAACTGTAATCACATTGATGTTTGCATTTCCGCCATTAATCTATCAAGGGAAAGTAATGGAGGAGCTTGAAAGAGATGTCCCTGAAGAATTGGAGAACGTAAATCAAAAGGGCAAACAGTAAATAATGTGTACTTACACTTTCAACGTTCCGTAGTTGCTTCTCGTTTGCTTGCAGCTCCCTCTCGAAGGCTTCGTGCTTCTGTAACTTACGCTCGAGGTTTGCGAGGTCTCTGTTCGTAGAATCAAAAGGAATTATGTATATTACCTCGTGTGTACTAGCCTTTGGTACAACATTTAAAATAACATGATATGGTTTAATGAATCGAACTTAATTAAAATCATAGAAACCATATGTGACAAGACTGTTGATGGCGGGGTGGTAGGGTTTTACAGTACGACTGGGTCGCAACCACCATATACAGGTCGAAAAAGCCCGTCATAGTGACTCGCTTTTGCGCGTCGCGTTTAGGGATCAGCCTGTGCATATCTAGTACCGGGTAACTTTCGTCATTATGTCCGGCATAACAGCGGCGATCGGCGATGGATAATCTGTCTCTCGGTGGTTGCCGATGTTTTTGGACTGTACTATGCCTAACATCAGGCATAGTGCAGTCACTATGTCGTGCTTCGATAAAAAAAGAAAATAGTTGAACCGTCAACACTATTTGAATATCTCCATAGACTAATCTATACCAATATTATAAAGAGGTAAAGTTTGTGAGTTTGTGACGTTGTAGGAGGTAATCTCAGGAACTACTAGTCCGATTTGAAAAATTCTTTCAGTGTTATATAGCTCAATTACCGAGGGAGGCTATAACCCATAGGCTATAGCCTATATATCCCATAGGATATATATATTCACGCTAAGACCAAAAGGAGCGAAGCACCAATGAAAAATGTTTCAAAATCGGGATATTTTTCCTCTTGAAAGCTTCCATTACGTGATAGCGTCAGCCCAGAGTATCTATTACTACGCGGACAAAGTCGCGGCCAGAGGTTAGTATTAAAACGATATAAAATAACGATCCACTTTTGACATCAGCACACTACTTTATAATCTAGCATAATCATATATAAGAACGATGAATCCTGGAAGAATGTTCTAAGATAATTACTGTTCTTTAATGAGATACTTTGACAAGAATTTTCTGCAGCTCTTAGTAGTTTTATCAACTACAGTGAAAAATCTATACAATGAATTTCAAGAGACCGAGTATTTTTTTCGTTATAAAGAGTTCTCGTTATTGGGATAGGAAAGAATAAATAAATGGTTTTGTGGTAAACCAACTTGATTGAACTAATTTCCATGTTATAAAGAGTTTATACCGTATTTAAGATTGTCAAGGTTATTGAGATATGTAACATAAGTTTTCTTTTAAATAAAAAATCCATTTCAGATATGAACTAACCTGTAGCTCTGATCTTTTGCTGTCCTCGTCTTGTCTCCGATCCAGGCCTGCAGCTCTTCGGTCGCGGCGACAAACTGGTAATAAAAGCAAAATATTTTAAATTTAAACATAGAACAATTGGCTTATATGTGTATATGACATATGTTTACTTAGGATTGCAAACTTGATAACTTATGGGAAATAGATAATTCGAGATCTATTTGAAAACTCAAAACTGTTATTCAGTTTTTGATCTGAAAAAAGTCCGTCATGTTGGTTCGCTAATGGTGTGTACGATGATTAAGCTCGCACCTTCTGGGACGTCATAGATTTATTCATATTAGTGTCTATTATTTTCAAAGACATGAATAAACATAAAATTGACAAGTGATGACAGAACCAATAACTTATGTCAGAACTAACAACTTATGACAGAACGAGTAACTTATGACAGAACGAGGAACTTATGACAGAACAAGTAACTTATGACAGAACAAGTAATTTATGACAGAACGAGTAACTTATGACAGAACAAGTAACTTATGACAGAACAAGTAACTTATGACAGAACAAGTCACTTATGACAGAACAAGTCACTTATGACAGAACAAGTCACTTATGACAGAACAAGTAACTTATGACAGAACAAGTAACTTAAGACAGAACTATTCACTAATGACAGAACTAATAATTTATAACAGAACTAATCACTAATGACAGAACTAAAAATAAATGACAGAACTAATACCTTATAACAAGAACTAAATATAATGTTTCTTTTATTTTCATTCAAATAACTTAAAATAGCGATAAAAAAAATTACTGTCTAATCCACACAACTTCATTATAATATTTGGTCAAAATTGAGAAAATGATTACCTTTTATCAAAATTGGGCAACACCAACAATGATTTTTAAATTCAAGGGAATTGTCAAGGTGAGTGTTTAGTATAATATTAAAATATAAAAAAAAAAAACATACTTGTTGATATGCCAAGCTAGCGAGCAGCCCGCGGCGTCGCTCGGCGGCCGCCTGTCGCACCGCGTCACGCCGGCTCACCACCGCAGCACGACGGCTCGCGATACTATAACAAACAGACATCTTCAACCATCTCTTATTATCTTATTGTGATACTAGCCTCTGCCCGCGACTTCGTTCGCGTGGAATAGATATACTAACACTAACACGCAGCTGTTCTCAAAAGGAAAAACATCCCGATTTTGAAACATTTTTCATCTGTGCTTCGTTCCTATTCGTCTTAGCGTGATAATATATAACCTATAACCATTCTCGATGAATGAGCTATATAACACTTAAAGAATTATTCAAATCGGACCAGTAGTTCCTGAGATTACCCCCCACAACATCACAAACTTTACCTCTTTATAATATTAGTATAGGAAACTTGCGGGACATCGCAGACAAGCTGCAGGAGAGTCGACTCCGTTGGTACGGCCACATAAGTCGTAGACCGCCATACTACATCGGAAATAGATGCCTCAGCATGACTGTACAAGGCCCGAGGTCACGCGGCAGGCCTAAAAACGCTGGTTGGACGTGATGAAGGCGGACTCAAGAGACAATAACCTCACACAGAAGGATGCCGAAGACCGGGCAAAGTGGAGGAAGTCTATTAGGAAAGCGGACTCTGGCACTACTAAGCCGGGAAAAAGAAAAAGAAGATATGTAGGTAGATCTATATAATGTAATGTTTTTATATGTAGTTTTAAGCTGTCATGTTGTACCTGCCTCTCCGATTACATACGTCTTGCGGTAAGGTTGAGTTTCATTGTACTCCCTAAAAATAGAATATTTTGGACATTCATATCATTAACATAACCTCATTGCAGTACAGAAACATCTATAATCCCTTCAAAAAAAAAAACTGCGCGTATCAGTGTGTACTATGGGAGAATATAACTATTTTCCATTTTTTTTTTTTAAACTTTATTTATGGCAATCAATCTTTCAGGTTATTACTGCCATTGTCACGTATTTAATAATATTACAAGCGTCGTGTGATCGTTTCAATATTAAGCGTCGTGTAAATCAATATTCTAACAAGACGGTGGATCCCTTGTTAGAACGGTCAGGGCAGTTTTTGTGGCATCTCAGAATTTCATGCTCCATGGTATTATTTTCGATTCACTTCACTTATGCACGATAAACTAACTATATTACGTAAAACACCACCAAATTTACAAAATATAGAGTCAAATAACACAAGATTATGAATAAAATATAAAATCAACTACATGACAGACTAAAATTCCGCCAAAAACTCCAAAATAATGTTATTAATAACATTAAATATAAATTGTGCCGCGTGTGTGTTCCAATAGTGCGTAAGTGAACGGTCACTCTCAATTTATAACTTATACAACGATTCCAACAAAAATTTCTGTCTACCTTCCAAACAATTTTTTAACCGGACAGTCACGCTTTAGCGAGTATATATTCAACTGGTTTCTGTCCGCGATTTCGTTCGCTTGGAATAGATACTTTGGACTAATGCAGCGGAAGCTCTCAAGAAGGAAAAAAAACGTAATTTTTAAACCATTTTCATTGGTTCTCCGCTCATATTGGTCTGAGCGTGATGATATATATCCTATAACTATCGTCGATAAATGAGCTATATAACACTGAAAGAATTATTCAAATCGGACCAGTAGTTCCTGAGATTATCCCCTACAACGTCACAAACTCACAAACTTTACCTCTTTATAATATTAGTACAAATTAAGTTAAAATTATGACGTGTGCAACACACATATAGAGCGAATGTGAACGGTCACTTTCAATTTTTAACTTATATAAACGATCCGAAAAATAATTTCTGTCTACCTTCCAACCAACTTTTATCATATCAGGACAGTCACGTTTTAGCGAGTATATATTAAATCGGGAAATGCAAATGATCAGACACAGTGTCGTCACTATGTCATGTTAAGGCACTGCTATTTAAGGGGTAGCGAGACGGGACTTACTGATCAGCAGCGTAGTGCGGCAGGTTCTGTAGGGCGGTGGCTCTCCGCGTGAACCCGGAGACGCGCTCGTCCTGGGCGGCGAGGCGCGCCTCCAGCTCCTCGTGCCTCTTCACCAGCGCCTCGGCCTCGTCTACTGACGACTGCAGAACAATAGAGAACCATTTAGAAATCAACCAAACTTCCTCTTTAATGGATCTGAGAATCCAAACCAACCATTTTTTTATTTAATATCTTATGACAGAGCTAAAGAGTATATTGGAAAAAGTTTAATAAAATGCTGTTCACGTCGGAAACTACCTAGTTGCAATTAGCAGATTTTTTGGATTCATTTATTACACCAGGTCGTTTGCTTAAATCTTCTAATATTAAATGTATATCAGTTTTGCGTTTCTCAAGATAATTAAGTCAAATATTAGGCAGCTATGTTTTTTTTTATTGATTTAGAATACAAGTAATGAGTACTCTGTTAGATGATTGCAACTAATCTCTCCGTTCCTTCAATCATCGTGAACGGTTTTAAATCACAATCCTATAAAATATAAAGGAATAATATTAGGATCTGTCACACTGTTAAGCTAAATAATATGCGAAAGGGATGGAGAGATTTTGTATGTTGTATACAGCATGACTGGTTACATAGTTGCAATACTCTCACAGATTACAAATTACTTGCTTCTCATTCTAAAGCAATAAAAAAATACGTGCTTAATTTTGACCTAATTATATCGAGAAACGCAAAACTGATATATATACACTCAACATCACGGGATTAACACAAAAACGAACTGGTGTACCCTATCACGTACTCTGGGACGCGTCCCGCTTCCCTTTGTTCAACCGTGCGGCCTTACCGCGATAAGTAATTACGCAATGATTAACATTTAAAAGCGCCCTTTAGATTTTGTTCACTGAATCTAGATGTGATTTTTTACATTTAAAAGTATCATTCCCATACTTTAAAAACTTTTAGAACAAACTTTAACCAAAGGTCTCTTTGTTGTTTATTAGCATTTGTATTGATATTATTATCTTATATGTTAGATGTGACTGCCACATGATAGAAGGGTGTCACCCTTTAAACATTCACATGGTATACAGTACAATAGTGCTTTACACCCATTCTTAGACTCTACACAAGTGTAACGTATATATGAATTGTACATTACTGCTGGAAAATCCAGGAGTGAAACCAAAATCAAAGTCGATATCGAATCAAGTTTAAGTCACTGGACTGTTTAAAGGCGAGTTATATATAAACTTACCCCAAACTCTGTATATTCCAAATAAGCCTCGTGAGCTCCAGTCGAAGCGTCGATCTGATCCGCCTCTCTGTTGAAGCATTGCAACTGGACGAGCTGTTTGATGTATGCGTCCTTGTCTTTCCATTCTGTTATGAGAGGGACAAAATATACATTTCCAATTATATTAAAACTAGTAGGACCGGCGGAAACGGCTTAGATTCGTTTGAACGAATATATTTCTTTTACGAATAACCGCTTAAAATATAATAAAGGTGATGAATTAACCTTTAGCGATTGCTTTCTGCTCGTTTTCCAAGTTCTTGATCCTGTCTGCTACATCGGTGAGTGCTGGGTTTGTGGCTAACAGCTTCTTGCCCAGACCGATCACCTCTTTGAACCTGCGAATGTCCAAACATACCCATTCAATTTTCCTTGTCACGGAGAAAAAAGTCCAGAAGTTTCCTGGTGTCTCATAATTTCAGTCTAAAAAAAATCGAGGGAGTCACAAGGAAGTGACGAAGTGAAAACGAAAAACTATGGAATTTAAACTATATTGTCTTTTCAATGTTTCAACGAATTAGTAGTTGTAGTGGTAGAGCCACGCTGAAACTATTATTGTTTTCAGCCTGAACGGGTCGGCTCGTCCGGGGTAGCACCACCCGACCCACAGAAAACCGACGTGAAGTAACAGTGCTTACATTATTGCGTTTCGTTCGGTTAGTGAAAGCACCGGAGACCCATTTCCCCTCTTCCTTCCCCTGTCCCTTTCTCTCCATTTCCTAAAACACAGGCTGCCAACGCATTTGCGACTCCTTCGGGGTTGCTAGTGTCTATGGACGGCGGTGATCGCTTAACAACAGGTGAACCGCATGATCGTTTACCTTCTATATGACATTAAAAAAATTATAGTGTGAATTACTAAAACTTCATAATTTATAAATTGAAATTTTTCTTTATTTAATACACTCGCACACATCTATTGGCACTTCAGTTTTCAGTTCAAAATAGATGACCATTATAAAATGGTCTCCACTTACTCGTCATCATGAGCTTTGATGTCGTCCATCAGCTCCTGGTGCTGTTTGTCGAGCGCCTCCGCCGTGGCGACGTCCTTCGCAGTCGCCTCTTGGGACAGCTGATCTCTTACTTTCTGGAGATCAAAGATATTCACCATCAGTAAAGATGATAGGAAAACTCATGCTCCCACTCACGTTAATACAATTCTATTAAAGAATAAGCAAGATAGATATACTCAATAATATCGACAACATTACATATATCACCCCCACACACATAAAACACTGGATGGTTTATACTAATGACGCAATGCTGTTCGTAACGTGATATCGTAACTAAATAATGGTGGACAACTACCAGACAGATAATAAGATGGAGAAGACCTAAAATAAGATACCGGATGATCATCAGCGAATATATTAATGATACCGAACATGAAATCATTGGTGTTTTTTTTTTTTTTTTTTTCGAAATGACTACGCTGTTGACCCAGCAAGGTCTTAACAGCTTCACCGGACTACTAAGGCGAGCGCTTAAGGCACTCAGACGATTTTATTTTGGCAACCAGCTCAAGGGTGCACGGCACACCTCGGCTTGGCTGTTGCCTGTTGCATGCAAAATCGCGATCTATCTTAGCTAACCTAGTTAACTATTTATATATGTATGAGTTGTTGAAACGTATATGTGTACCAAGCATACACGCCTCAACAACTCCTCCATATATTTATTATCGGAAATTTGAGAGTTTTTCAGTTCGATAAAGAAAAAAATAAATAAACCCTTCCACTTTCATGTGTAACCGTGTAGTGTTGTAGCGGTGATGTATATTTGTGTGTGACCGTATCGCGCAAGCAACGCACTCAAGGGCTCCCTACCGAGGGATCGAACCTAGGCTTGGGCTGCTGCCGTGGGAGACCTAATCGGGTTTCATTGTGTAGTGAATTTTAAAAATACTTTATATATATTTTTTTTTTTTTAACTTTATTTTTGGCAATCAATCTTTCCGATTATTACTGCCATTCTCACGTAGTCAATAATATCACAAACGTCGTGCGATCATTTCAACAAAGCATCTTGTAAATCAATATTCTAACAAGATGGTGGATCTCTTGTTAGAACCTTCCAGGGAGTTTTTGTGGCATCTCAGAATTTCATGCTCCGTGGTTATTATTTTCCATTCACTTCACTTATGCACTATAAACTAACTATATTACGTAAAACACCACCAAATTTACACAATATAGAGTCAAATAACAAAAGATTATGAATAAAATATAAAATCCACTACATGACAGACTAAAATCCCGCTAAAAACTCTCTTTATATATTTTGACCGCAATCTCGTCCGATGTTAGATTATGATAAATGGTCTAAGATGGTAAGCATGGACCGGTTCAGTACTGTTGCCGGAATACACCATCACCTGGTTCGCAGGTGGTCTTAGTGAAAAGCCTTACCACCATGCTTTGGTTTCATTATGATCACTCCGAATACGGTCACGGTGTCCTAACACGCTATCCACTGAACCATCACCATTTCAAAAATATATATACTGAGGGTAGACAAATAAAATAATAGAAAACTACACGAAAAGAAGGAACAGCAACGATAGATTTTCTTTTCAAAATCAAAATCAAAAATTCTTTATTCAGTTTAGGCCCTAATAAGGCGCTTATGAACGTCAAAAACTACCACCGGTTCGGGAACAACCCAGCCATCGAGAAGAACCGGCAAGAAACTCAATCGGGTACATTTTTTTTACATACATTTAAATACATCATACAGCTTATAGTGGATGCACAGAGAGGAGTGAATTCCAGACATCACTATCGTTCATATAGCACTTTCAAGTCACAAGTCCAGCACATTTCAAAATGGAAATTGAATCTTTATCAATTAAAAAAATTATGAGGGTAGATACATAAAACAGATGAAAAGTATACGACATTTCGACATAGAATTAGGAATTTGTGTTTGTGTGGTGTATACTGTTTTAAAGATAAAGAAGATCGTCTGACCTGCACCCAGGTCTGCAGCTGCGTGCTGCTGTTTCCGAAGATCTGGTGTCCGACAGCACTCTCCAGGCGGTTCCGTCTCTCAGTGGCCTGCGCCCTACAACGCTCCCACATCTCGTGGATCTGCTTCTGCCGCGATTCGACGTTGCCTCTCTCCGTAGGGTACTGAGACTTCACCCTGGAATGCAACAACATCTTCAACTACCCTCACTCTAGTATTTTTATTGACTACCCTCTTTTTCTTTAATACAATAATTAAACTATGTTTAACATTTAACTATTACTTTCTACTTTTATATTATCACTAGCTTTTACTGTCGGATTTGCTTGATTATTTTCTTAGAATGTTTTACCATGGAAAAAAAGAAATGTCTGCGAGTTTAAATTGAATTATAACCTTTACAAGGGATGAAAAAGGAAAGGAAGAGGAAACTACGAGATCTAAAAATATACAAGATTGGATTTAGCAAAAAGGGGTTAAATTAGAGGGTAGTATAAGAAAATACGAATAAAAGTAATTCTTACATTACGTTATGTTTTTCATACCATATCATAAGGCTGCATGTAACGTTGAAGCGATATATTGATTTATCATATGGATGGATTTGTTTGTCAATAATTTCAAAGTAATACTAACAATGACTGTTATCAATGGTGAATATTATTGTGACATCCACTGTATAATCAGAAACAATGCATAGACTATAATATATAACAATTACCAAAGAATCCAAATACAATACATATATAAACAGTTTGCAGTCAAGACTGAGAATTATATTTCTTAACTAGCCTCTGCCTGCGACTTCGTTCGCGTTCTTAAAAGGAAAAAACATCCCGATTTTGAAACATTTTTCACCCGTGCTCCGCTCCTATTGGTCTTAGCGTGATCATATATAGCCTATAACCATTATCGATGAATGAGCTATATAACACTGAGAGGATTATACAAATCGGACCAGTAGTTCCTGAGATTACCCCCTACAACGTCACAAACTCACAAACTTTACCTCTTTATAATATTAAGTATAGATTAGCTAAGCCGGCCACGCGTTGCTGTGGCTCAGTTATTACATGTTGAATTAAAATTATGATAAATTATTTGCGTGGCGCCATCTATGAGATACGTATAATAGTCGATCCTACAGTCTTCTGTCAACAAATCAATTTAAAGCGCCATCTGTTTTAGACTGATAAAACTTACAATGAAGAACAATAATCAACATCGATAATCATTTGTAATCACAGAATATTGATTGAAGATATTAATCGAAATATAAATCATCGATTGAATTACATACATCGTTTGTAGGTGGAGCTGGTTTTAGTTATTTTTATGTTTTTGGTAACACTCTATAGTTTCTTAATGTTGCTGATCCCTGGAGCTTTCTATAGTGATGTTTAAGGTGGTTATTAGGGTGTTAGGAAAGTGTCTGAGTGTCTATTCGTGTATGTATTATCTGTATATAGCAGCTCTTTAACTCCGAGTCCAGGACTAAATATTGCCGACACATGAATGAGTGAGAGCGTCACTAATTGACAATTGTTTTGGTGGTCCTGAGAGTTTCGTATGGTGATGTTGAAGGTAATTGCGTTTATTTGTATGTTGGATGAGTACTCACGAGTCCGCTAAGAGGCTGACGGTGTTGACCTTCTCCCGGAGAGGCTCCAGCTCCCTCTCGAGCTGCGCGTGCCTCCGCTGCAGCGCGCGGACGGTCCTGAGGTCCGCGGCGAGGTCGGACCCTCCCGCCAGCTGCTGCTCCTTCTCCGCCATCCAGTCCAGGGCTTCGTCACAAGTCCGGCTGAACAGCTCCACACTGACGATAAAAACCATTCATGACGATCATTCATACACAAAAACTACACGAGGGGTCAGCTATCAAATTGAAGCTGCTGGAAAAAATCTTTAGGATGTGTAGCTTTTTTTAATATCACCAGCCACACAAACAGCTGGGTCACCTGATGTTTAGCGATCACCATCGTCCTTAGACACCAAAAATCCCAGAGAAGTCGCAAGTGCGTTGCCAACCTGTGTTGGTGAGGAAGGGGGAAGGAAGAAGGGGAAGAGAGGGAAGGGAAAGAGAGGTGGGCCTCCAGTGCTCACACTGAAAGAACGAAATGCAGCAATGCGTGCAGTGTTAACTGACGTGGGTGTTTCTCTGTGTCGGGTGGTACTACTCCGGGCAAGTTTTCACTTTTTTTTAATGTAGAAAGGCAAAAAAATAACTGCACTATGCCCGATGATAAGCACAGTTTAATCCAAAAATAATGGAGAACACAGAGAGAAATACCTGTAAAAAAATTTTCACGTTACGCTTGAAGAACCCGAGACATAGGAAGGAACAAGGAACTCACAAGTCGGGAGATTTTTATACAGTTTTACGCTATGGTAACGATAAGACGTTGTGAACTTTTGGAACTATTCGTAAAGGGGTAGGTAGGTATCCAGTAGGATTTTAGCAATGGTTTTACCACCGCTTTTACCAAAAGCATAGACTTATAGCAAAGATTTAAAGATACATCGATACACGTAGTGTCCAAACGCCCAACCACGTAAGTCATCATTGATTAAATAGTGGAGACCTTCCCTAAAGCCTAGACCTTTCGAAAAATTTGCAAACTGATCCTGAGTCACCTTCCAGAAGGACATCAGCAAAAGCTCTACCACAACTTTCACCCGAAATATAAGACTTTTGGCAGAGATTTGTTTTTTTTTTTGTAACTGACCTGGAGGCACCTTCGAGACTCTTCTCTTTCTGGTGTTTAAGGCGGAGGAGCCTGTCCCACTGGTTGCGGAGCTGCTGCCTCCGCGCCGTGGCCTTCGCGGCCTGCCCGTGCTTAGCGGCCACCAGCTCCTCGGCCGCCTCGTCTATATGTTCCAGCCGTTTCGATGCGGCTGATAGGTCCGTTACGAATTTCTGAAAATTTTCATAAGTTTTTTTAAAGTGAAAACTTCCAAATGGAAATTTATTTGACAGGAGAAATTTCTGGTTTTGCTTCAGCGACAAATTAGTAAGCGTGACTGACCGTCATATATTTGCCTGTCTACATCTAATATTGAGCTTGTGTAGTTCACCATATGTTTGATTAATTTTTTTTTTTTTTCAAAATACCTATAATTATTGTTAGGAGCATCAATATATTTAAAAACCGGACTAATAATAACAATTGCAATTTAGGAACTATAAATTTTAAATCATTCACAACTGATTTAAAAATTCAAATGAGAACACAGTTATTCCCTTGTTTCTAGTTTTTTTTACATCTGTTGACATCCCTTATAATTCTCAAGATTTTTTTTCATTTGTAGATACCAATCTTCTAGTAAATTATTACTGCCATTGTCAAGTAGGTAATGATACTACAAGTCTCTTGTGATCATTTCAATGAGCTAACAAGGTGGTTGTTCTCTTGTTCCGTGCTCCCATCTGAATCCATGTTCCGTGGTATTATTTTGTATCCATTTCACTTGTCCACAATAACTGAACTATATTACATAAAAGATCACCAATATTATAATATTAGTTTATTATGTACAACATAAATTAACACAATTAAATGTATAATTTTTCTTTCTGTGTGTATGTGACTAAAATTTCCTTACACAGTTCAACAGATTTTGATGGAAATGTTTGTGTATTCTGGGGACTGGTACAGATTGAATTCCAGAAGAGTTGTATTCACAATTGAACCTGACAGGTGCAGTTGTGGTTGACTTTTAGGGTTTTTAAACCAACCTGACTCCCATGTACATATCTGTAGAGTGGTAAAGGGGACATACCTCGTACTTCCTCTTGGCTGTATCGACGCTGTCCTCTCCGTCATCGGTCCTGAGCATCTTCTCCTTCTCCTTCATCCACTTGTCAAAGTCATCGCACTCAGCAAAGAAGCTGTACAGCTTGATGGCATCCTCGAGCTGAGCTCGTCGCGCCGCCGACAACGTCAGCAACTCATCTGCACCGAACAAATTCTGTGATCTACCCTCTTTTTTTTAATATTTTTATTTGAGTCATAGTTCAGGTAGTAATAGCTATCTAATATTAGAAATTTATAAAAAAAAACTAAGGATTGACAGAATAGAATGCTAAAAAAACAAAAACTCAATTAGTAAATAAGATCATAACATGAGTATTTTTGGCGGAATTTTGGTCTGTCATATAGTGGATTTTATATTTTATTCATAATCTTGTGTTACTTGACCCTATATTTTGTAAATTTTGGTGTTTTACGTAATTCTTTTTTTTTTATTGTAGCATGGCAAAATGACTGCACTATGCCTGATGGTAAGCACAGTGCAATCCAAAAATAATAGCGACCACCGATTGACACACTATCCATCGCTGGTCGCCACTATCATGCCGGCCTGCAAAAAAATCAGTTTGGTTATTGTGCAAAAGTGAAGTGAAGGAAAAATAATACCGCGGACCATAATCTCAGGAACTATTGGTCCGATTTTAAAAATTATTTCAGTGTTACATAGCCCATTTATCGAAGAAGATTATAGATTATATATCATCACGCTAGGACCAATAGGAACGCAGCACCAATGAAGAATGTTTTGAAATTGTTTTATTTTTCTTCTGAGAACTTCCGCTTCGTGTTAGCATTAGCCTAAAGTGACTATTCAACGCGGACGAAGTCGCAGGCAGAAGCTAGTTGTATGTACAATGTAATGTGATTATAATACGTGGGCTAGAGATATATCAAAGTTAAAATGTCTGTCACCTTATTCTAAACTCGGCCCGTTCAATCTTAGAACAATGAATAAAATCAATCGAGGCTCATCTCACCATAGTCTTTCTGTATCTCAGCCATCCTGGTCTCGACGCTGACGGCTTTCTGCTGCGGGAGCTGTGCTCTGGAGGCTCTCCGGGCCGAGGGTTTGTTCCTCTTCACGGGCACCACTTGTTTCACCAGCACCGTCTTCTTCACGCGCTGGACAGTGCGCACCTTCTCCGGCCTGCGGACTTGCACCTGATGGAGAATTTAATGGATGGAGATTAATTTACTACAATTCGTTATATATGTTGTTATCTCATAGAGAAATGCACTTTCTACTATTCATAGTTAAGAACGTGTATAAGGGTCCATATTATTCTTATTATAAACCTTTTAAATTCTTTTTTTCTAAGCATATTTAACCTTTTGTAGGTGGTAGAGTCCCACTGAAGCTATTTTTGGTTTCAGCATGAATGGGTCGGCTCCTCGCTTGTGTTTCGTTCGATCAGTGAGAGAGCTAGAGGCCCACGTCCCTCTTTCCTTCTTTCCCTTTCCTTCCCCTCCCCTCCCCCTTCTCCCATATACAGGCTGGCACCGCACTTGTGACGTTCCTGATGTCGCTAGTGTCTATGGGCGGTGGTGATCACTTAACATCACGTGAGCCACCAGTTCGTTTGCCTCCTTTGATATAAAAAAAACCTTTTTTAAACAGATTTCAATCATAGGTCTATATAATGAATTCAAGATTAAATCAAGGTTCATAGAAACGATTATTGAAAAATCGATCTTTTAATTTTCTTTTCTAATGACCTTTTTTTCAATTATAAATCGTATAATTTTATTTTTATCTATATAGGAAAAAATCGAATCTCGGTATAGGTAATAGTTTCAAAGATCGATACGATTTTTTTATGTCGATTAAAATAATCAAGTTTTTATGCCCAAAACATACATATGTACATAGATATATCTCCATGCGTTGTTACTATACATCATTATCATTACACAGTATAAGACAAAGTCCGCTACTACGTCTGTCTGTCTGTCTGTTGGCGATCAAATCTAAAACTCAACGGATTTTCATGCGATTTTCACTAATAGGTAGGGTATAATGATGATTTAAGGGGAAGGTATAATTTTATAATTTGTCTAATTTATTTTTTTGTTATCAAAGCGGGACAACATCCCGGGCTTACAAGCTATCTATACTAATATTAAAAAGAAGTAAAGTAGTGTGAGTTTGTGACGTTGTGAGTATGTGACGTTGTAGGGGGTAATCTCAGGAACTACTGGTCCGATTTGAATAATTCTTTCATTGTTATATAGCTCATTTATCGGGGATGGCTATAGCCTATATATCATCACGCTATAAGATCAATAGGAGCGGAGCACCAATGAAGAATGTTTAAAAATCAGATGGTTTTTTCCTCTTCAGAGCTTCCGCTGCGTATTAGCTTTAGCCCAAAGTATCTATTTCACGCGAACGAAGTCACCGGCAGAGGCTAGTATATGATATTTCAATTTAAAACTTATGAAATTTGAAAAAAAAAAAAAGTGAATTTTCACTTCTATCGGCAGTGCTAATAATGACTGCCTCTTATTATTTTAATTTTTTTTTTATACTAACCGGTACGACTCTAGGCTCAATCTCCCTGACGTAGTTGGCGGGTACGAATCCGTCGGTGCGGTCCGCCTTCCTCACGGACCACCAGTCCGGGTTCGTCTTGTTGATGAGGAACATCACCTCGCCCTTCTGCATCGATATACCCTGACCCGTGAACGCGTATAGAGCTTTCACCTGATACGATCACGAAAAAAAAAAAAAACATTTTATTGACATGAAAACTTCATTCAGAGCGTTGTGCGTTAATTTTGGCAGGAGATAAATTTATAATCGCGTCATGACACGCTAGTAAGTCCATCTGTAATAACTTATTACCTCGATTTTTTTTTATACACATTCTTCCACTTCCAGATGTAGCAATACCTTACTTCCAAAACATGTAAGTATGGACAACTATTAATATAGGAATCTAATAATGACACAATGGTAGTGTGCGTACATTTTTTACATGAGCAAGCTATTCCAATTATATTTTAATTCATTTAAACTCGGGCAATATTTAAATTTTACCTCCATCTGCCCTCTCCCTTCACGTTAAAATTCTCTAATTGAGTATTCATGCAAAAATTCCCTCTGACATTTCACATTCCCCAACGTCTTAACAAAGACAAATTGCATCCAAAAAAATCCACTACAGTTTAAGAGTTTCATTACATTCTCCACAGCAAACGTTGCGGACTTACTTGTCCGAAAATTAGGCAATCGATATAACTTAATAGATTTATTAAATTCAATGCCAACTAATTTTCATATATTCTCCCTATAAGAATTCCCCAACGTCTAAGTCATCCCAAATTTCCCCCAACAAATCCCTCCAACAGGTTGACAGGTTTCATGTAAAGTCATTATTTGTACAAATTATGGTTATCACAGCCATAATGTATAGTGAAAGTTAAGAGCCCACATAGCTGTTACTTTACAAAGACAGTAATATATAACCTGTGGGACTTGTCTCTCCTCGGTGACGGTCCTATGTTCGAGTCTCTCGACGGGCTCCTCCTCCCACACCTCGGTGGGCACCAGCCTCGACTCGTTGACCCACTCCTCCTCCTCTATAGCGGGACTCGACTCCACTTCCGTTGGTAACTGGAATAAAATGTTATTTTTTACCACACAAATATTGGCAGTATTGTCAATAACCATTGTAATTAGAATTTTTTATCGTCAATTATTGATGTCATGGCAAGGAATGGATGCAGTAACGATATGCACGTGAGTACCTGCAGGCAGCGTATCCCGGCGTGGTGCAGTAACGATATGCACGTGAGTA
>JACEII010000149.1:84568-143295 GCA_014332785.1 Antheraea mylitta | reverse complement strand
TGTCCCTTCCTCACACTACGTTACACTTTCTGCGACCCCGTCTTGAGACATTATATCACGAATGATAGATCGCGCCCCCCCCCCCCCTCCCCTACATTTGAGAGCTGTACACGATTGGGTGTCTACCACCAGACACATGGATATAGACCTGTCAAAATGACTCTTTTAGTTTGTAGCCTTTCGGAATCAGGTATATTTAATAGCAGAGAGCTATGCAGGCCTGCACAACAACGGCAATCACTGTTAAATTGCAAATATTTTGGTAGTCGCTTTTTTTTAAATTTAATTATGCTTACAATCAGGCACCATATTATTCTGCTATAAAAATTACATAACAAACATTTTTCAAAATGTACTTAAAACTGACACTGGCAAAAACTTCCGCGATGTCATTAAATAAATATTTTCCTTATTTCATAAAATCGTTGCCGTAGCGACGAAAAGAAAAATAAATAAATATAAACATACTTGGGTGGTTTTTCAACAGTCCTGTACTGTTTGAAGGCAAGCAGGAGCCGCTGGATGCCGTCCAGCGAGTTCGGGAGGTCGCGTCCGTTCAGCTCGAGGATCTTCAGCCGGATCCACTCCAGCAGCGCCGTCATCAGCTTGCTGTACTCGGTCTTGCGCCCGTCGCAGTCCACCAGTTGCCCGATTATCTGCAAACGTCAATTATACACTAACTCCTATCTACGAGTGTTACTAAGTTAATTTGTTTTCCAAATGTATGGGTGTATCCCCTTATGTTTTATTAACTATGCCACCAATTTTGATACTGTTTTCACTAACATATAGATCACATCTTCCGGAAGGTTTATATGGACCAGTGCTCGTCCTATGGTCGCACTGCAACCACAGAAAAAAAATCCTCCATTTTTTTATTTGATAACAATAAATTTCTTCAATAGCTACAAAATAAAAAATAATAAAGATAGTCTGCTGAGAAACAGAAGAGGTATATGTTCTTAATCGGTTCCAACTACCTATTTATATACAGATAAGTAAAGATTTTATATCCATGACTTTTTAAACAACACTTACTACATCATATTTCAATATTCTTAATTATATTTGCCATCTTGTTTTCTTTTCCATATATTAATTTTAGTTTTTATAAAGGACTTCATTTATACTTTTTAATTTTTTCTTATTCTATTTTTCCCTTTGACTAACGTTTCTCAATATTAACTGTTACATAGTATTAATTTTTCATTATTATTAATTCTCTAAGTTGTATTGATGTGGTAAAGTGTTGTAGGTTTTCAGTCTATTTATATTACTCATTATTATTATATTATTCCATCGGACAGTGACACTATCCACATTTGTAAACAAATAGATCTTAGGATCTACTACAGAGAGTGCTCTGAAGAGCTGTTCCGACTGCTTCCTGCTGCTGAGTTCCTTTACAGAACGACTCGTCATGGACTGAAATTCCATCAGCACCATCTTGATGACTGAAAGTCCTCGACTGTGTGATTCTCACGTTCGTTTTTCCCGCGTACGTTAGTTCTTTGGAACGAGCTCGAACTCGAACGAACGAAGTTCCTGGACTATTACATTTTACAGTCTTTCAAGAAAAGAACCTACTCCTTTCTTAAGGGCCGGCAACGCATCTATGATTCCTCTCGTGTCGCAGGTGTCTATGGGTGGCGGTGATCACTTACCATCACGTGACCCGCATGTTCGTTTCCCACCAATAGTATAAAAAAAAAAATAAACAAATAGAGATACAATGAACTCACATTCGCGATTCTCCTTCCGCTCTTCTGTTCGTTCTTCATCCTGGCGAAGGTGTGGTAGTAGCTCGCGACGTACGTCATCACTGACTTCTCATCAGGTCTGTGTGTGTCCACGTCTGATCATCAAATCATATCATTATTATTTTTTTTATACCCCAATTATAAATGTTTTTATTTTCTTTAAAAAAACAAATCACGTGGGACTTGGGGCCGTCAAATATGGGATTCAAACCCATAGTACAGTACAATAAAAAAACATTAGTCGATCCCTCAAATCACAACACGTCATTCTTTCATCAACGTCCACTTGACCTGGATATATTTGTCTATAAAAAACTTAATAATATCCTACTCCTGGACAAATTTTTTCATTCCTCCTTTTTATTTCTTAAAGGAAGAAAAAACTTTGGTAATCATATAAAACATTAGTAATTTCTAATATTGAGATTCTTTTTGTCTCCTTTATCTAAAACTAGCAAAAATATCCCACAAAAGCCTTTGTTTGAAGAAAATAAAACATTTGCAATTCATACAGAATTCTCATAGTTTTTCTGTATCTTTGTCTATCATAAGTTTAAAAATATCTCACTTCTAAACAAACGTGTCTCTTTGAAGAATAAAGAAACTTTATGATTCATACAAAATACTGGTAATTTCTAACGCTAAAAAATATTCATATCTTTTGTCTATAACCAGCTGAAAATTGTAGTCCGGTGAAGCTGCTAAAACCTTGCTAGATCAATCAATAGGCCAATTTGAAAAAAAAAAACGCCTGAAAATTATTCCACTTTTGAACGTGTTTTTATAAAAACAAAAAATGTTGTTCCTACAAAATACTGATTTTTTTTTTTGCTGAAAAACATTTTTTTTTTAACCCGTTTATTTATACATAGCTTTAAAATATCCTATTACTGACCAAGATGACTGGGTTTTGGGGAAAAAAAAGACAGCTAGGACATGAGTTATTGTTAATATTAGATACAGAGAAATCATTTTTTATTATTCCCTAACAAACTAGTACCACAAGAACATATCTTAAATATTCAGAATTACTCATGATGTTCTTTTTCGCATGCAAATAGCGAGTACAGTGTGGGTTCCTTTAAGAGACGAATATAAAACTGTCAATTTTAGTATTGCAACCTATACCCCACGACGACTACTTACCATCAGATAGGCCGCATGCTTGTTTGCCATCATGGTGGCATTGAAAAAACAATTAAACTCATATTAATTCATAGGCTTATAGTAAAAAATACTCAAAAGTGGGATCAGTACTAGGATTTCATACACTCATTTGACAATTTCAGGTTTCCTCGAAATCAAATTGAGACATGAGAAGACAGAATCTATACTAATATTATAAAATTGAAGAGTTTATTTGCTTGAACGCGATAGTCTCAGGAACTACTGGTCTGATTTGAAAAATTCTTTCAGTGTTATATAGCTCATTTATCGAAGAAGGCTATAGCCTATATATCATCACGCTAAAACCAATAGGAGCGGAGCACCACTGAAGAATGTTTCAAAATAGTTTGTTTTTCCTTTTGAGAGCTTCAGCAGCGTTTTAGCCCTAAATAACTATTCCACCCGCGTCGAAGTCGCGGGCAGAAGCTAGTTAGTTATATGTACTAGTGACTCACCTTCCGCATCCAAGAGACGAGGTATCCCGAGATGCTTGTGGGCGACGTCGAAGGCGTGGTTCAGTGTCTCGACATGATCGGTTACAGGCACTTCCGCCCAACGGAATAAGTCCGGCCTGGAAATTATCAACCAGTGTAATTATTTCATTGGTAGAGGTTAAATACGGCTTGTAAAAGCGATTAAATCCGCAAGGATAATTTAAAAGGAACGTGACCCAAGACATCAACAGTGCAGTAAATTCTTGATAAGGATCGTGTGCGTTGTAACAGCTTATTTACTATTAGTTGCATATAAAAGTTTCATTTCTTAATATTGAGAAATCTTTAGAAAAATGTTTAGTCCTTTCTAAGAATTAAGATTTGAATTAAGATTCTCTATACAATTTTTTTTCTTGCCTACTAATATAGTTTGACATTATGTAGTGTTACATAGTGACTTATATATTTTACTTATAATATTGTGTTATTTGACTCCATATATTGTGTTGTTGGTGGTATTTCACGCTACATATTTCGATTATTGTGCGCAACGAGAATCGGTGGGAAAATAATAACCACGGAGCATGAATTACGTGATGCCACAAAAACTCTGTGGAAAGTTTTAAAAAGGGAGCGACTTTTTTTAGAGCATCTAAATAATCACAAGACATTTGTAAATTGTAATTTTTTTTGTATCCGTTGTAATAAATAATATGTATGTAGGTGTTACCTGTGTGCATGGATGAGGGCATTGAACCCGAGACCGGAGCGCCACGAGTCAGTGAAATTGTGTATGTGAACGCCGTGGTAGCCGCTCGTTTTGCGCTGGCACCACAGCAGCAGCGCGTCCTTCGCAGACTTCTTCTCAGACGATTCATTCTCTTCGTCCTAATAGAAAGATTATATAAAAGACTTCACTCTTATACGCCTGTGATTCCCAAACTGGTCTATATCGACCTCGATGGGTCTTTAAGGACTAGTAAAGGGATTGATGTTAGCAAAATCAAAAATACTTTATTCAATATAGGCCCTAAAAAAGCACTTATGAATGTCAAAGCTACAACCGGTTCGGACAAACAACCCACTCATCAAAAAGAATCGGAAAGAAACTCGATCTGGTTTATCTTTTTAACACATATTGATACTAGTGGGCTGGGTGGACTTTGTCCTGCCTTGATAATAGAAAAAATAAATCTCAAATTCAACCGCAGCGCCACCTATCGGGTCCAATTGTGAATGCAAACTATTCTCGAATCCACTGGAACACGCACACAAAATTTCATCAAAATCGGTCCAACCGTTTTGGAGGAGTTCAGTGACATACACACGTACAGAAGAAATGTATATATAAAGATATAAAATACATTATACGTTATAATAATTTTAAGTGGATCCAGACATCATCATTCACATATTGATCTACTCTATAATAGCCTTTTGACATTAAAACTAGATTGACATGGCACTTAAACTTACAGTCCGGCAAATCGGTAATAAATATGCTTTGAGACTTTGTTGTAGAATCTAAAACAATTATCTAATCAACAATTACTGCTTTTATTGATTCTGAAACATAGGACGGCCAGTTAGTCACAGTTTCTAGTATTTAGACAATCAGCGAAATAATAATTGAGGGTCAATGAGATGCAAAACAATAATGATCTTATTTGAGACGGCCGTGGATATAATTTCGTCTTTATGCAACAATGCATATACACATAACGTCTACTTAAATACTGCTTCTTTATAATATAAATATCTATCTACACACATGATAAAAACTATATGAGCCGTCACGGGACGCCTGGCAGATGTGAAACATCTTAATTGTTCGAATCGAACGAATCTCGAATTCTCAAATAATACTATATGTATGTGAGCTCAGCGCGGCAGGAGAGATTGCGCACAGTCGCTTGCGCATTTCACTGCGTCCCCACGTCTTACACACTCGCCACGCCGAGCATCAGGTTTACCTTATAGATGTTTCACATCGAAACCTCCTTTTTTAAGACATATTTAATTTTTTTCAGGAAGTGGGAAAAAGTAAATATGAGGAAAGCAGGAGATCTAAACATAACCGAAAATGAAGCAATTGGTCTACGAGACAAAAATCTACCCTCTTCCATGTTTAGCATCTCACGGTCTCGGAACACATTAGTTTTCGACATTAGGTAAGGTTACTTCAAATTTAAACTTTAAATCTTGTAATAAAACACATTATCTACCTTTAAAACTAGATACAGATTTATAAAGTCTAAGAGCTCACCACATCGATCTCAATCTCTTGGATTTGGAAGCGAAGAATGATGGTCCATATGAGACCTAGAATGAGACGAGGGTTCCCGTCGACAATGTCCTCAGCACCGATCGACTCCAACCGTACCTGAGGGATAACGAAATTCTTTGTGTTGGAATTCTTTAATGCGGCTGTATGTGATCAAGCATGTTTAATATTACTTGTTATATATAAGTACACTAGCGGGCACGACGGACCTTTTCCCGCCTTGATAATAAAAAAACCGGGGACAAATTATATACCTAAACCTTCCTTATGAATCATTTTATCTTCTGGTTAACACTGCATGAAAATCCGTTCAGTAGGTATCGGCTGAGTGCCTTAAGCGCTCGCCTTAGTAGTCCGGTGAAGCTGTTAAGACCTTGCTAGGTCAATAGCGTAGTCAGATCGAGAAAAAAAAAAAGAAAAAAAAAACCGTTCAGTAGTTTTTGAGTTTTTCGCGAACAGACAAACGTGGCTGAGGATTTTGTGAATACAATAAAAAACCTTTCAAAGGAAAAAGGCGTTTTTTATTACACCGAGATATATAACAGAAAAATCATATTCAGATGACGAGTGCAGTATAAACAAATCAATAGATGACATCATAAGATGACGCCATCTAGCGGAGGTTGTGAACATGTGAGGTCATCGAATATAATGTCACTATGTAGGGCATTGTAATTGGCGGCGTTTGTGAAGAACGGTGTCGCGTCCTACTAATTATCTCTAATATATTGTCCTATTATGGAGATTCCATGGGGATGCGATCTTGAAGAAATGAGTAAACGGTGCTGTACTGAATTGTATTGACAACTTCATAATAGTTAGTGGCGAGATTAGAAGAGAAATAGCTTAGAGCTTGCATTTATTTCTCTAATATACCCTAGTATCTATACTAATCTAATACCTTTAAACGAGCAATTCTTGTATATTTTTATATATTCAGGATCTCGAAAACGGCGTCCTCTATTTCCGTGAAACTTGGTATGTAGGTAGTTTCCGGGATGATAAATCGATGTAGCTAGATTTTATTCATAGAAAACTTTTTTTTTGACTGAGTTTTCAGGCTATGAACAAAATATATCTGGAATATAAAGGTAAATTTCGCCGTCGCTGTCAATACAAAAATAGCTCAGATGGAAATCGGCTGTTTCGAAAATCCATGTGACCCCAGTTCGAATGCGAGTGACAGCAAAAAGAAATCTTTTTTCATTTTTTTTTAAATAAAAGAAATGATAATTTTGTGAGGCAAACCTAACAGTTTATTTTAATATAAGAATATTTTTTAAAGAACCGTGTTAGGCTCGGTTGCCGAGTCACTATTATAAAACTGAAGAGTTTGTTTGCTTGCACGCGTTAATCTCAGAAACTACTGGTCCGATTTTTGTAGGTGGTAGGGTAGAGCCACACTTAAGCTATTACTGATTTCAGCATTAATGGGTCGACTCGCCCCGGGGTAGTACCACCCACTCACAAAAAACCTACGTGAAGTAACAGTGCTTGCATTGTTGCGTTTCGTTCGGTTAGTGAGAGCACCGGTGGACCACCTTCCCTCTCCTTTTCCCCTTCCTCCCTCTCTACTCTTCCCCCTTCTACTCAAAACACAGGCTGGCAATGTACTTGCAACTCCCCTGATGTTGTCTATGGACGGCGGTGATCACTTAACACCGGGTGACCTGCATGTTCGTTTGCGTCTTATGACATAGAAAAAAATTAAAAATTCATTCAGTGTTATATAACTAATTTATCGAGGAAGGTTATAGGCTATATATCATCACGCTAAGACCAACAGGAGCGGAACACCAATAAATAATGTTTCAAAATCAGAGTTTTTTTTTCTTTTGAGAGTTTCCGCTGCGTGTTGGCGTTAGCACACATTAACTATTTCATGTGGACGAAGCAGTAAGTAGAATCTGAATAACGCGAAACATAATTTGATAATAATAGACCAAAATTCTTACAATTTTTTTTTTGGTCTTTTATTTGGAGGTTTTTGTATGAAAACAAAACTTTCCTAAATTAATGCATCCCAACAATTTTATCTAGGTATGTTTCAATGGTTATTCCGGTATCACAACCCGGTGAGACGGGTACATAAATTTTTGCATTTTTGGGTCGTTGATTAATGACTAAGCCTATTTTGACAAAACTTTTACTAATAAACGGAGTAAGGTATATATAGCTTTCCTTTTATATATAACAGTAGCAAGCACGGCGGACGTTATCACGCCTTGATAATAAAACAAATCCTAATAAATTATAGTATACCTAAACCTTCCTAATGAATCACTTTATCTACTAGTGACAACCGCATGAAAATCCGTTCAGTAGTTTTTGAGTTTATCGCGAACAGACAGACAGACAGACGTGGCAGAGGACTTTGCTCTATAATATGTAGTGATTAACCTTTTGCATATGGTCTATGTAGTAAAAGACTTAATTTTAAAGAGATTTTAAAAATAGAATTCTTAAAAAAAATATAATAGACTGTCCACAATGAATCTAGTTATTATTATTCTCTAAGGAACGAAGGAGATAGTGTATAAATAAGAATAAAGAAAACGCGTTTAAAACGCATCGAACGAATGTGGGAATCCATATAACAGCTTAGAAGGACATTGTATTCGTTTGTTAGAATTACTCGGGCTTCACGCATAGTTACGAGCCTCACGCCTGGTGTTGCTAATTTATCGATAAAACTCACTGCTTTAATCTTAATTAAAACTGCATTTTACAGCACATAATATTAATGTTTTTTTTTTTATATCATAGGCTGCAAACGAACAGTCGGGCTACCTGATGTTAAGTAATCGCCGCCATTCGTAGACACTAGCAACACCAGGGGAGTCGCAAGTGTGTTACCGACCTGTCCTTGGGGGAAAGGGGAAAAGGAGGAGGGGGAGAGGAGAGGGGAGGTGGGTCCTTGGCGCTCTCACTGACCGAACGAAACGAAACAATGCAAGCACTCTTACTATACACGTCGATTTTCTGTGAGAGGGTAGCAGTACCCCGGGTGAGCCGACCCACTCCTACTGCACCAACAATAGTTTCAATATAGCTCTACCACTATAATATGTTAGAGGATATTACAGAATTAGAAACACTTGAAAAATATTTTTTTTAATATCTTATAAGTTACTAGTAATTCGTAGTAATAGTTACTTTGGGCTAACGCTAACACGCAACAGAAGCTCTTAAGAGGAAAAAAAATCCTGATTTTCATCTGTGCTCCGCGCCTATTGGTCTTAGCGTGATGATATGTAGCCTATAACCATTGTCGATGAATGATCTATATAACACTGAAATGAATTATTCAAATCGGACCAGTAATTCCTGAGATTACCCCCTGCAATGTCACAAACTCACAAACTTTACCTCTTTACAATATCAGTATGGATAATGGATTAAGTATAGAAGAATATATAAATGCATGCAAACATATAACGTACATATAACGTTCATGTAATGGATTTTATATTTTATTCATAATCTTATGTTATTTGACTCTAATTTCTTAAAAATTTTAGTGGTCTTTTACGTAATATAGTTCGAATATTGTGAGCACAAGTGAAATGAATGGAAAATAATACAATACCACGGGGCATGAATTCTGATTTGGCACAAAAACTCCATGGAAAGTACTAACAAGAAGGCCACCATCTTGTTGCGAACAGTGAAATTATCGCAAGACACATATCATTACCCACTTGACAATGGCAGTAATAATCTGGAAAATTAGTTGCCCAAAGAATAGTACTGCGGACTTAAACCAGTTTTTGTATCCGTTCTAGCTGATTCATGACCTTAATGAATGACGTCACATTCTTAAGGGCTTCATAGGAACATGATCTCAGTTCCATGACTGTGTAAAATATGTATTAGCTGTGATCTAATATTGATATTAAACGATGGTGTATTAAACTGTGAGAAGCCTTTCCAGTATCACGTAAACAGAATTTTTGTAATCTCTGACTTTCCCTTTCCCTGGTCAACAAAAGTAAGTAATGCTGTTACAACCCCCTAGAGATGATCGATTAACATCGATGGTAAGCAAACATCGATATTTAGTTAAAAAACATGGATGTTATAAGCATAAAATATCGAAACGTTATTATATCTTCTAGGGTCAGCTAGCGTTGGATGTACAAGCTAAGAACTAGATAACTTATCTACCCACCTCCGGTGCCGCTCGAGAAACTAGATACTCGCGCCACAATATTAAAGATACATAAATGAGAATTATTATAATTATATAGATTTCAATGAGTCATTTCAATAGGAATTGATATTATTAATTTATTACTTGCATAACATTAATTTGATGTTTATCATAATTTTTGTGTATCTTGCAGAATTTTTAATTAATTGTAATTGCTTTGGATTCCATAGTTTGACCTATAAAGGGCTAGATGTCTCTACTCTACACACATAATTGTATGTCTAAACATATTTCAGATACATAAATAACAATGATTTTATATAGAATTAATGTACGTAAATAATAATAATTTGTTCGTTGATTATTATCTTTGTATTACTTAAAACATGCAGCAAAATTATAAGTAAATGGAATTGATTTGATTTATATAGTTCATCTTATAAATTACTAGCCTCTGCCCGCGACTTCGTTCACATTCTCAAAAGGAAAAACATCCCGATTTTGAATCATTTTTCATCTGTGCTCCACTCCTATTGGTCTTAGCGTGATGATATATAGCCTATAACCATTCTCAATGAATGAGCTACATAACACTGAAATAATTATTCAATTCGGACCAGTAGTTCCTGAGATTACCCCCTACAACGTCACAACATCACAACGTCACAAACTTACAAACTTACCTCTTTATAATATTATAATATAGAAGTATAGATATAGTTCGGCCCATAAAAGGCAAGATGTGAATGCTATCTACGCATTCCTTTGTGAAAAGTATTGTAAACCGTAACTCTGGCCAAATAAAGAGTGAAAGTAACTACGAAGTATTAATTGGCATCCCGACTGCATCGACTATGTGTTATACACCTCCTAACAATAACTATCAAGTCCAACTGTGTAATACTAGATGACTCTGATCGGTGTAAGCAAAGTAAACCGTACGAATACTTATTTCTTTGCATTTCTTGAGGGAAAAGGGAAAAAGACAGCTTCAGAAAGCTAACAACAATAAACACATTTAATAAATAGTATAGACAGTTTATTTTTTGCTACCAAAAACATCGATGGTTCACTATCGATGTTTATCGTACATCGATACTTTTAAATCTATGTTTTATATCTAATATCGATCACCTCCCTTACCCCTACTCACGTAAACATAACTATTTCTTTTTGAAGTTATACTTCTTTTGGCGCGTTAGGGAAAAATGATGAGAGTAAATTTTTACGATGCGCACGAACACCGTCACGAAAAACCGACACCATAAAGTTAGCTATAGTCAACATTTTATTTCTTTTTATCAAAACTTTCAATGTATTAAATACCTTTTTTCTATTGTTAGAGTCGTTTTTTCTACAAACGTAGAATAAGGCGAAAGATAAAATTTTTCAAAAGATTTTTCTCTTGTTTCACTAAAGAAATATAACTTCTAACGCGTGTACAATAAGTACACACACATACTTTTTAGTCTGTTCCGATTTCCTTATGTATTTGTGGGCAGCAATTAACAAGCCTAGAAGTAAGAAGTTTATAGAGGAATTATTTTTTATTGGAATACATAGGAATTTACTAACATAACACTTGAATAGTACCCCATAGAAATACAACATTATTTATGGCCTAAATTTATAGTTAGGTAATTAGTGAAACTTGATTTTATTATGAATTCATTGCATTCCCTGATAATGTGAAGAATCGAGTCGGTCAAGATAACGTGTTTATCATCTGATATCAACATAAATTATCTAATTTATGTTATTCGAGTGTTCTTACTCGCTATTCATTTATCTAATTGTTACACTTGTGGTAGCTGAACCGTGTTGTATAACGATCTAATAATAATAATGTTGGGGGATAATCTGAAACACGATAATTTGTTCCGTACTAATCATTGCTTGGAGTAGGGTGACCAATCCGGTACATGAGTTACAGGAAAAACCCGATGCAAGATATTGGTATATTCTTATGAGTATATCTAGCTTCTTCGTCCGAGTGGAATAGTTATTTTAGGCTAACGCAAAAATTACTGAACGTATTTTCATGCGGATTTCAACAGTGGATAAAGTAATTCATGAGAAACGTTTTGGTATATAATTTTTCATGGATTTTTCTATAGTCAAAGCGAGACAGGGTCTGCCGGGTCCGCAAGTAGAAGTATAAATTAAAAATTCCAACCTAAGGTTCTATTTTTAATATACATTTATTTTCTTGTACTGAGAAAGTTAGTTTCTAAATTTCGCTACTAATATATATTTAACATTCGAAGACAGATATGACATAGGTCGCGATTTGCATGTTACAGGCAACAGCCAAGCAGAGGTGTGCCGTGCACCTTTGAGCTAGTTACCCAAATAAAATCGGCTGAGTACCTTAAGCGCTCGCCTTAGTATTCCGCTGAAGCTGTAAAGGTCTTGCAAGGCCAACAGCGTAGTTCGAGAAAAAAAACAGATATGACAATGTACTCATTATTATAAAGTTCACTAATGTGCCATAGAACTCGCGATCTCTCAGCTCAATGTAACTTATTATCACTAGGCTAAGATGCTAAATATTAAAAAAAAAACTCACCTTTGTGTGTAAGAAACTGAGACTCTTGTTGACATTTTCGATCTTGTGTACTCGCATGCGACCGGTGTTGGGGCGCGGCAGTCGCTCACCGCTGATGATCTCCAACAGCTTGAGGAGACGGCGACCGTCCGCCAGGTCTACGAACAAATCGTCCACCTCCATACGAGCCTGAAATAAACAATAGCACACGTTAATCAAAAAAAAAGTGTGTAGTTATGTATACGCGTTAGAAGTTATACTTCTTTGGCATAACAAGATAAAAATCTTTACAAAAATTTTACCTTTCGCCTTATTATACGTTTCTAGAAAAAACGACACTAAAAGTAGAAAAAAGGTATTTAATACATTGAAAGTTTTGATCCTAAGAAATACGTACAACAAATACAAAGAAACAAAATATTGAATATAGCTGACTTCAGGGTGTCGGTTTTTCGTGACAGTGTGCGCGCACATCGTAAAACTTACTCTCATCATTTTTCCCTAACGCGCCAAAAGAAGTATGACCTCAATAAAAATATTATTATAAACGATTAAAATTTGATCTAGCTCAATTTGAAATGTATCTACAAATTTGTGTTCGCACAACTACATTTGGCGACGACTTGTAAGCCGTACAGCATGATCTGTCATTATGATTCTTATCAGGGATTAGTTTAATTCGAGGCATCACTTTCTAAGTTTCCTGACAAGTTTGTAGGAGGTAGAGCCACGCTGAAACTATTACTGGTTTCAGCATGAATGGGTCGGCTCTTACAGGGTAGTACCACAGAAAACCGACGTGAAATAACAGTGCTTGTATTGTTGTATTTCGTTCGGTCAGTGAGGGCGCCGGAGGCCCACCTCCCTTCCTCTTTCCTCCTTTCCCTTTCCTTCCGCTCCCTCTCTCCCATATACAGTTTGGCAACGCACTTGCGACTTTCCTGATGTCGCTAGTGTCTATGAACGGTGGTGATCATTTAACATCACGGGACCCACCAGTTCCTTTGCCTCCTTTGATATAAAAAAAAATGTCGAACTACTCGTGCTTTCATATACATGCTGTATAGATTGTTGTCGAATGAGTAGCGCCGAAGCATGTCACGACTAATTCCAACAACAAACCAGCTCGCATTCGTTACAGTATGTGGTTTAATTTCGCAAGGTGAAATGTAGTAAAATCTAATAAAATACGTTTGTACAAAATATAAAAACTATATTGCACTTTTTTCACATTTTTTACGATCGTTCTGAATGACAATTATTCTTCTTTTTATTTGTGACATCAACCATCTACTTTTTCACAATAAATAACAATGAGGTTGATGTCTCTACACATACTTATTTTATATCGTCCATATTTTAACAATGTGCGTGTGATACCTCACGTAGCTAATTACCGATGACAATATTACAAGAAATGGAACAAGAGCCTACAACGTGTTATCAAAGATTAAACATTGCATTTGATAATGTCAGGTTATTTTTAGACAACATTAATTAATACCTCTGCACCGGAATTTTGCCTTATATATCTAGAAATTACACGCTCTATTGTACTCTGATATCGAGGAATTAGATTTAGCTTCTGGCAGTATCTAATATATACTTCTATACTAACAGCTTCCGCTGCGTGTTAGCGTTAGCCCAAAGGAACTATTCCATGCGAACGATGTCGTGGGCAGAGGCTAGTAATATCAAAATCAAAAATACTTTATTCAGTTTAGGCCCTAATAAGGCGCTTATGAACGTCAAAAACTACCACCGGTTCGGAAACAACCCATCCATCGAGAAGAACCGGCAAGAAACTCGATCGGGTACATTTTTTTTTACATATATTTACAATACATCATACAATAACTTACTAGTGGATGCACAGAGAGGAGTCAATTCCAGACATCACTATCATTCACGTACTGATCCACTCTATAATATCCTTTTGATATTAAAACCCGCTTGACAAATATGATATAACATTTCACAAAACCGTATACATTTAGATAATTTATCAGTTAAAACGAGTTCTTCTAAACAAGCAATTCGTTGTTATCTGTAATGTCGATAAATTTACTAATGGCAAAGCATAAAGCTTCATCCTCGTCACCACTGTCAGCCAGTAAGAGACCCATCGCATGGTCATATGCCTCTTCCCGAAGGAAGATATTGACATAATCACATTCGCGACGGAACACGACGACATTATCTCTGAGAAATCCACAGTTTTGTATTTTCCTACATACAGTAGTACTACCAGAACATTTTTAAGGTTTGGGTTTCCTCACGATGTATTCCTTCGCCGTCAGCCGGTAGTGTTACCAGTTCATTTAAATGAGTAGATGTATGCGAATTTCGAAATTGGTTGAAATATAACAATACTTGTTGGAATTGTCGGAAAAAGCCAAGCCGCTTGGGTCATTCAGTCTAAAACGCTGCCTAATCTCTTTAAGATATAAGAAAACATTTGGGATAATAAACAAGGCAGATGAAGTCGCGGGAATCAGCTAGTCAAGAATAATTTAGAGTTACCTTTTGCAGGAAAGAATTGATCCATTTCGTGAAGGTCTTCTTCTGGATGTGTAACCGTTCCTCTTGTAGGGCCTTTATGCGGCCCTGCTCGAACTTGAGCGCGTCCTCCCTCTGCGTCATGTTTGAACGTTGTTGCACCGCGGTGGCGTACCCTCCGGGCTCATACTGCGCTCCTGCACACAAACAAACACACCTCTTATTATTGCTAAATATTGCAGGAGAACGGAACCTTGTCTGACGGATAGACACCATTTTAACAAATTGGATATTTTCGCAGAAAACTACTTCTTTGCAGAAGCCAGTACCATAATAATAAATAAATATATAGTTTCACTTAAACACTAAAGGACGTTTAAGAATGTAGAAAAGAAAACAATCAACAATCATGTGGTAAAATTAGTGGATCTTGTAAGAAAACTACACATTTACCAACTAGCATGTAACATATCTATATATTAATACGTGAAGTAAAAAAATTGTACCCCTTTTTAACCTATTTCCCGTCAACGGGTGCACTTGAAATTTGGCATAGTAAAAGTTTATGTGGCGGAGAAGTGCAGAAAGCTGTTTATTTTATGTAAAATGAACAATTGAAAAAATTACAAGTACATTAAATTAATTAAAATATGCACTACTCACACTACTACTCGAATTTAACACAACATATACACACATGTAAATAAAAAAGACATTTTGACAGCCGTCAATAAATACGAATTTCAAAAAAGGTTGTGAAGGAAGGAGGTTGCTATGCTCGACTATATGTGTTTTTTAACTCTTACGTTCTAATTACCATTTTTCATCCTACATTCAACAATGATATTATAAAATATAACTATTATTGTAATGTTTATTATTTTTTATGGTGAACTCAATTCAAATAATGAATTAATAAAAAAATGAGCCAAATAATAGTTTGTATCATCAAAATAAGAATTTTGTTCATAAAAGTAATCCATGACTTAGACCTTCGCGGTTACAGTGTTGCAATTCAACCTCATGTAGCAACAAAAAATATTTCAAAATCTAATGGTAGTATTAAAAACATCTTTGTCTTGGATTCACCATTTGATTATATTGTGGATCCATTACTTTTCCAAACGATGATACTGGGCATATAACTTTTTCTCATAATGAACAGACTACACTTAATTTAATATCACCCAGAAATACCACCCACCCATGGTGTCGTGTAAAATTAATTGCAAATTGTGTCATGGGTTACAATAAATTTCTTAATTTTCGTAAGGTTATGTTTGCTTAAAATTTGAGAGCTTTACCACGTGATTTTTGTTTCATATTTATAATTAATTTAAATTTTCATTTACACGTAGATTTTTTTTAATGTTTATATAATTAAATGGCAAATAACTGAGTAGCCATGATGAAAACCTTTGATTATAGAAATATATCCTTTGACAAAAGAACCCTAATAAAGTTCAAACTTTAAAATATCAAATAACTATGGTCGAATGTAGGGATGTTAAAAAATAATCGATTTTTAATTAAATCGATTTTTATTTTATTATAATCGATCTTTTATTGTCGATGTTTATTTTCATATTAATCGATTTTTTGAAAATCGATTATATAAATTACGCATTTTAATCGATTTTTATAAACATCTATGCGACGGATGAAAAAATCTCAAAATAAGTTCATTATTATTTACTATTAAAGAGTGAGCATAGTGAGATAGTATGTTTGTAAAAATTTAAAATGTTTTCTAGCCGCAAAACACCTAAAAGCGGCTGGCGAAAGTATTTTATAACGAAAAAGAATAATACCACAGTAATATGCATGTCCTGTTCGATAGAATGAAAAATTTTGTAGTGAAACTACAAATTTAAAAAGAACATGAAATAAAAACATCCCACTGTCTTGCAAGTAACATGAGTTACTATATCTTATAATGATTGTTGTGGTTCTTATGACAGCCAAATACCGCTCTCTGTAAAATTAAAACTTTCAATAAAACTAAAAAGGTCTGTCATGCGAGTACAACATGTTTACTAAAATGTCTTATGGTAAACTCGACATCGATAAGTTTACAAAACTATAAATTATTATTGAAATTATTCAATAAAAAAAATTCTTCAATTTTAATTTTCTCAGTCACACTATGATTAATATGAAAATTTAAAAGAGAACTTCATTGTTTTGAATTTTACAGTTAGAATTAATAATGTTGTCATTTTGTTAGGATGTTTATCATTTAATTTTTATTACGATATAATGTTTAATAGTACTGAAAATTTCTATCGTATTTAGTTTCTATATTCTTTACCTTGAAAGTTTAAAGGAACATTCACTTTTATTTTGTTTTGAACTGGTTATTTTTGATTAATTTTATGTGATTCTTAATCTAATAAATTGTTATTTTAAATCTTTAGGTTTATTATAGGAATATGGAAAGCATGTCTATTTTTAAATATTATAAAAATCGATTTTTGAAAAAATCGATTATTTATTTTCAATAAAATCGATTTTTAACAAATCGATTATTATTTAAAAAGAGAAAAATCGATTCCTAATTAATCGATTTTTTTCACTAAACTCACATCCCTAGTCGAATGGGCGCCCACTTGTTCTTTTAATAACCCTATAGGCTAGTTATTTATTGACCTATTCAATCTTGTCTAATAGAAGAAATTGTGAGAACTACCTATTTTTTTTTTATCGTCAAACAGTTCTTAAGATTTTCTCTAAACAAATTGACAATCTAGTTATAAGAGTAACAAAATTTCAAACATTTCCGTAGAGGATTACAATATTGTACTCAGTATTTCTATTCTCTTCTGGAAATAGGCTATCATATCTCAACTCTTACCATATCTTCTTGAAGGCTGGTAATCCTGGTAGGAATGGAAGCTGACGTTACTCAGCTGTCTCTGCATCGTGACCACCGTTCAGATCATCGGGTTCAGTACACTTTTATATCACTTATTTAATTTATTCTTTGGTTAACTGTTGGATTGTTTACGTATCTTTCAAACTAAAGGATTTCTGGAGACAATTAGACGTGACTATTAGAACTATGCGAGGTTGAAAAGAAAGTAAGTTCTTTCTAGCCTCATACACATTGATTTGTTCACATAAATTATTCTCTTGTTGTTTAACAAACGCGCAAAGGCTTTGTGCTCATTATATATGCAATAGGTTTAGGCACTGAAAAGGCGCTTATGAACGTTAAAGCTACCACCGGTTCGAACTATCAACTCACGCATTGAGACCAACCGGCAGCTAACTCGATCTGATTTATCTTTTCATCATACATATTTTTACAAACATAAATAGTTAAATTTGTTTTTAGTGGATGTACAGAGAGGGACATCAATTCCAGACGTCACAATCGATCACATACTGATCCACCCTAGCCTTTAGACATTAAAACCCGCTTGACATGATGCTTGAACTCACTATCCGCCAAATCGAAAAACAAATAAACGGTACCAACAAAACGACCTAAAAAAAGCCTTGGACTTCTTACTAAAGACAATATTCAAAGCGACTCAAATTTGAAAAGGTAATGAATTAGAGGAGAGTAACACTACATTAAGGTGTTAAGTCCTAAGTAATGTCCTAAGCTCCTCGACCTGTAACACAATGCTGGTGTCATAAACACTATAAATCCATGTAACATGAATGTGAGCCACCTCCGAATGCCTCACAACTATAAGGATGACTTGCTGATTTTGAACTTGAAACTCGAAGAAGGATTAGGTATTTCCTGCAATAAAAGATCGTATACTAGTGAGCAGCGACGCGAAGGGCACTCCTTATCGCGACGTAACTTTGCCCGTATGACTACTCGGTTGTGATCGAGGAGTTCTAAGGTTTTTTTTTTTTTTTTCGAACTGACTACGCTATTGACCTAGCAAGGTCTTAACAGCTTTACCGAACTTCTAAGGCGAGCGCTTAAGGCACTCAGCCGATTTTTTTTTGGACAACTAGCTCAAGGGTGCACGGTACACCTCGGCTTGGCTGTTGCCTGTTACATGCAAACTCGCGACCTATCTTAGCTAACCTAGCTAACTATTCATATATGTATGAGTTTTTGAAACGTATATGTGTACCAAGCGTACGCGCCTCAACAACTCCTCCATATATTTATTATCGTTCTAAGGTACTTCGCCGCAAATTGAGTAAAAGAATTAATGTAAACTTAACTTTAAAATCGCGTCAACAGTTTCAGTTGTTTCCTTTACAGTTTACACTACCAGCAGCATCTATTCTGTTTATCCACTTAACCGAACCGTGTGTATAACTGTTCTTCTGCTTGATTATTTAATAAGTTAATATGTTACGGTGCTTGACCAGTGTCCGTTATGTATTGCGTTTATGGCTCGTCGGGTTCATGCTCGCGGCATCGTTTACAGGTTATAATTAGAGGTGTTAAGTATGTAAGTTACTAGCTGATATCCGCGACTTTGACTGCGTCATTTATTATGTTGATTATTTTCTTACATTTCAAAGGTATTAGGCAGCGTTCTCGACCTTCCTCGTGAATCACTCTTATCTACGAATGAAAACAGCATGAATATAATAATAATTTATCTATAGAAAATTACATCATCAGTGAGTAGCATCGCCTGTATTTTGTTATCAAAATTTACTTGTAAGGCGAGCAAAGCCGCTACCAAAAATTAATCTATACAAATTTTATAAAGAAGTAAAGTTTGTGACTTTGTGACGTTGTAGCGGGTAATCTCAGAAAGTAATGCACCGATTTGAAAAGTTATTTTAGTGCTATATATACTAAGACCAATAGGAATGGAGCACCAACGAAAAATGTTTCAAAATCGGGATTTTTCTCCTCTTGAGAGCTTCCGCTGCATGTTAGCGTTAGCGCGAATTATCTATTACTACGCGGACGAAGTCGAAGGCAGGGACTAGTGTGCTATATAATAAACTCAAAATAACTAAATGTCCACATACAAGGAAGCCGGTTGTAATCCTAACTTTGAAAAAGTCATTAGGATATTCTACAATAATTCTATGGTGATGACTAAGTGAACTCTTTCTAGGCGTAACACGCTATATAGATCTATCGTCAGGCACTCGAGAGTAAATCCCACTTGTAAGATTAGCATCTTATCAATTCTGATCACATTATCGCGACTATCTACGTCATTCGTCACCGTCATACCGTCCTGTAAGAATCACACCAACTGGATATCTGATCCATTAAAACAAAAAACACTAAAAAAAGAGTCACTGTGTCGTGTTTATAACCACGTGTATTGTAGTATCGAACCAATAGGGTACTAGAACGCTTCCCTCTAAAATTTAATTAGAATTATCCAGTACTCTTACAGGAAATCGAGGCAGTACCTTATATGAATCCTTACATATTATAAATCAAAGTCCTCTGCCACGTTTGTCTGTCTATCTGTTCGCGATAAACTCGAAAACTACTGAACGAATTTTCATGCGGTTTTCACCAGTAGATTAAGTGATTCAGAAGGAAGTTTTAGGTATACAATTTATCTACGATTTGTTTTTGTTAACAGCACGGGACACCTTGCGATGTTGCCGCTAGTGGTCCGGTGAAGCTGTTAAGACCTTCCTAGGTGAGCAGCGTAGTCATTTCGAGAAAAAAAAAACAGGGCTGCTGGCATAATATAAAATCCACTACATAACATTCCAAGAGTCCGGTGAAGCTGTAAATGCCTTGCAAGGCTAATAGCGTAATCATTTCGGAAAAAAAAACTACATGACAATTCAAGATCCCGCCAAAAACTCTCCTTCGTGCCCATTATTATGGTCATGTTTCGACCGCTAGTCAACCAATTCGTCCCAATTTCGAGACGATGGGTGTGGAACAAGTCGGCGCTCGAGACAGATGAATTCGCGAATACAGCCTAGTGTGTTCGTAATAGAACGGAACAAAGTTGTTGAACTATTACCGGGTACGGTATATCACGGCATATTCTGTTTAATTGTTGCGTAGGCGCATACGGCGGGGTCGCTGACCGCTCTACCGGCTGAATGGATCACTACCGGTGCCTCAGCCGCCGCTCTTGAATATGTTTATTTTTTTTTAATAATCCTATACAACATGCGAGTCTTTGTTAACCATATATCCTTATTATTGCAGTACGGTGACGTCACTGTACTTTATGACCTAACCCAAACATTTTAGCGATGTTGGCACATTGGTGAGGATTTTCAGACAACGCGTCCATTCGACATGTGGGTTTGAATCCTTACGAATAAGAGTACGAGGAAGGAAAACATCGAGATGAAACTATAGCATAATGGTAAGACCTGTATTCTAAACCTGGCTAACTACTACTCTCAAATTGAAAATATGTCGCGAAACAGCAATTAATGTATCCCGGTGGCGATACTTTAGAGTCTGACCTTCTTGATCAGGGGTTCTCGAATCGCGACATGTCTATCGCGAGTGCTTTTTGAGTCTATCTCGAGAGAATATTTGCCGATATAGAACTATTCACAGACTTTGTTTTAGTAGGTAGGTAACTAAAACAAACTGTCATGAATGAACTTAAATTTATGTTATCTAGACATCATGAGGACAGAATTATTGCATCATCAGTTTCTTTTATGGTTTTTAGCGAGAGAGTGACTTCGAATCAAGCTTCTTTATGATTTTTTTTATGTCGTAAGAGACAAACAAACGAACAGGTAATCTGATGTTAAGTGATCACCACCGTCCATAGACACTAGCAATACCAGGGGAGTCGCAAGTGCGTTGCCAGCCCGTGTTTGGGGATAGGGGGAGATGGAGAGGAGATTGAAAGGGAGCGGAAGTGCGTCTCCGGTGCTCTCGCTGACTGAACGAAACGCAACAATTCAAGCACTGTTACTTCACGTCGGTGTTTCTGTGTATCGGGTGGTAGTACCCCGAACATGCCTAAACCAGTGATAGCATCAGCGTGGCTCTACCACCTACGCGTAACTAGAACGTGCTACAAAAGGAATGCGAGTCGCTCTCCACATTTCCCCACGATGGGAAAAAATCAAACATGCTGCGATATATTGATATGCTTGGTATTGATTGATACGAGACCTATGGGCTGAATATTGTCACACGTGCCAGTAGCTTGTTCTTAACAGTACCTGACATGCTTATGCAAGTCACAAACATGTATATTTTAGGCTTATAGGTGACATAAATATAGAACGACGTTACACTTTTATAGCTGCCTCATCTATACTAATATATAAAGCTGAAGAGTTTGTATATTTGGTTGAACGCGCTAATCTCAAGAACTACCGGTCCTATTTGAAAGGTTCTTGTCGTGTTAGATAGCTCATTTATCGAGGATGGCTACATATCATCACGTTAAAACCAACAGGAGCTGAGCACTAATGAAGAATGTCTTAAAATCGGGCTATTTTTGAAGCTTCCGCTGCGTGTTAATGTCAGTATTATATGCGTTGCCATGGTAACGCGATAACGTTCTATCGAAAATATTTTCATGGTTTATTTTGTGTTCTCCTCAAAAAGTTTGTTCTACGTTGGTTTTGTTTTCAATTTTTAATTATACGTGGTACGTTTATATCGCAAGCATTCCCAAAGTTTATTTTGTGTTGTTATTCAAATAGATTAGTAGTGATAATATTCGTCCAATAAGACTGGCGAAGGAATTGATCCATACTGCCAATTCTGAAGTTGTTAATATTGGTAATTATTATGTATTCTTTAGCCAGTTTTCTTTTATGTCCAAGTTAATGAAAAGGTATAAGCGCTAAATCCTCTATATAATATTTCGTAAATTTTTATCTTCTTAATTTTCAAAACCAATTCATTTCACTTACGTACAATAAAAAAACATTAAATTACATAAAACGCCGCCAATTTAACATAATATAGAGTCAAGTAACACAAAATTATGAATAAAATATAAAATCCACTGCATGACAGACTGAAATTCCGCCAAAAATTCCTCAAAAAGTTTATTGTACGTTAGTTTTGTTTCCAATTTTTGATTTGTGATATATTATGTATTATAAAAATAAAGTGTATGTATGTAATATTAAAATCAATACTTTTTGGAGAATACATATATCTGTGGTGCTACAAATATCAACATTCTTTTTTATTCTGTCGATATGTCTGTTTGTTTCTTTGTTCCGAGTATTCTCCAAAACAGCTGGACCTATTTGAACGTTTTTTTTTTTCTTAGAAATGATTACGCTATTGACCTAGCAAGATCTTAACAGCTTCACCGGACTGCAAGTAATATTTCAACGGGAATTTTACGGACAAATATCTAACTAATTAGCCGTTTTATTTTAAGCTAGCGGGTTCAGCAGACGTTGCCCGCCCTGACAATAAGACAAACTATACCTAACCCTTGCTCAAGAATCATTTTATATATTAGTGAAAACGGCATGAAGATGCGTTATGTAGTTTTGATCCTTTTTTTTCTCGAACTGATTACGCTATTGACCTAGCAAGGTCTTAACAGCTTCGCCGGACTACCAAGGCGAGCGCTTAAGGCACTCAGCCGATTTTTTGATCTTATCGCAAAGAGACATATAGAGAAACGTGGCAGAGGACTTTGTTTTATACTATGTAGTGATGAACTGTTTGTTACCCGTTTATCCATCTGTGTGGAATTGATTCAAAATATGTTGTTCACTGTAAACATGCGCGTGAGACGTGCGCTGTACTGGACTCCAAGAATAAATATAATTGAAAGTCAAATGTGTATATGTGATTTAAATTATAGCAACGTATATCAATAGCCTAATTATATCGACAATATGGGCATATTATATCTATATAATAAAAGATTTAAGACATATTGTTCGATAATGTATAGCTTAATATTTTTAATAATTTCTAATATAGTGTAACTGAGCATTGAGGATGATATATAGTAGTTTAAAGTTTCAGGTATGTAGCTGATGATAAATCCCATACCGTTCGACACACTGTTAGTATTCACATATGTAAAGTACATGTTACCTGTTACAGTATATGATGTGCGTGTCATACTTACAAATAGTTTTGAGAGAGTATTTCTGTAATTTACACATCTAATCATAATTTTACATTTATTCAATATATTTAAAAAAACGCGTGCCAAGCCGCGGGTAACTGATATAACTATGATAAAATCCAAGCTAAGTTTAAAATTAAATGGCTACGTATAACACTTGGTCTACATATTACTAGAATCATATAAATTAAAAAAGCCGGTTTATCCCACTTATCCTTACATTATTAACATATAATTTACTAGCCTCTGCCCGCGACTTCGTTCGCGTGGAATAGATACACTAACATGCAGCAGTTCTCAAATGGAAAAAACATCCCGATTATGAAACATTTTACTTCTGTTCTCCGCTCCTATTAGTTTTAGCGTGATGATATATAGTCTATAACCATTCTCGATGAATGAGCTATATAACATTAAAAGAATTATTCAGATCGGACCAGTAGTTCCTGAGATTACCCCCTACAATGTCACAACATCACAAACTTTACCTCTTTATAATATTAGTATAGATTAATATGAAACGCAATTATTTCACTGTTTGAATTAAACAAAAACACAGTGTACATTAATATAAAGGAAACACTTAATACTACTGGTGTCATCATTTCGTAATTATAAACCAGCTGATATGACATTTCACAAACGCGTTACAACCGACCGTTACAGGCAGACATACTGCCTACTCTATCTACAATAGTATAGTATTTACGCAATTATCACACTTGTAATACACGCTACGATGCTGTATCACACATTCGACGTACGTTAATCGAAATTATCAACGTCGGAGACGTTAAATATATTACTGAGACACTATGTCGGGTCCTGTCACAAATGTACCACTTACCAATTTTTTTTTTATATCATAGGAAGCAAACGAACAAGTGGCTCACCTGATGTTAAGTGATCACCACCGACCATAGACACTTGCAACACCAGGAGAGTCGCAAGTGCGTTGCCAGCCTGTGTTTGGGGAAGTGAAGAGAAAGGGAGAGGAGAGGGGAGGGAAGATGGGTCTCCGGCGCTCTCACCGACCGAACGAAACGCAACAATGCAAGCATTGTTACTTCACGTCAGTTTTATTTGAGAGGGTGGTGCTACCCCGGGCCAGGCGAAGCAGCGGAAGCTCTCAAGAGAAAAATATCCCGATTTTGAAACATTTTTCAGTGGTGCTCCGTTGCTATTAGACTTAGCGTGATAATATATAGCCTATAACCTTTCCCGATAAATGTGATATATAACACAGAAAGAATCTTTCAAATCGGACCAGTAGTTCCTGAGATTACCCCCTACAACGTCACAAACTCACAAACTTTACCTCTTTATAATATTAGTATAGATTATAGTATAGATCACGCTACGTATCATGTCATGACGCGAAATTATAAATTTATCTCCTTCCAAAAATATCGATCAAAGCGCCCAAATGAGTTATCACTTCAAAAAAAAAAAAAAAAAAAAAAAAAAGGTTAAAAAATGTAAATGAATGTAATGTTATGTTTACGATTAAATATGGCGGGAACGCAAACATGGCGGCCATTTAAAAAACATTATCTAGAAAGTACAATGAGATAAAACGAATACGTAAAGCCTCGAGTGTGGTGCCGTTGTCCGATTAAATACTTCACTTGTATTTACTTTTGAGTTTATTGAGAACATTATCTAGGTTAGATACCTAACTAAACACATATTTATCTATCATTTATTTTCATATTTACCGTTTGTGTTTCGTTCTCACTTGACCATGAATATATGAGCATTATTTCTTACGATAAGATGGGAGATGAGATCATCATACACTAGATCTAACAACCGTTATACTGGTACGCTTAAGCTTCCAAATTAGAGAAGCTATATCAAGTAATCAAGCATGGTGGTAGTGTCTCTTTTTTTAAATATATTATAGTGGGCAAAAGAACAGGCGGGTAACCTGATGGCAGGTGATCACCGCTGTCCAGACACGAGTAACACCAGGGGACTCGCAATGCGTTTTAAGGAAGTATACGCTCGTTTCCTTAAAGTTTTGTAACTCGTAATTGTTTGTAAATACCGCCGCTGAGTATTGATTTCACAGGATCGAAGTACGAGGTAGAAATGACCTTGAGAACCTCACTGTAAAAGACCTCTACTGATCGAAGTCGTGTGGATGAAATTTCATGCTTCTCGCTAGTTGTACGATAGTGGTATGCAGCGGCGGTTATCAGTACAAACATCTCATCTGAACACCCACCATCGTCGATACGATAAAGAACGCAAAGAGACGCGATGTTCTGACGCAGTTCCAATGAGTCGAGCCGATCGGATATTACCTCGTCGCCGACGATTCGAGCCACTCTACGCTGAATGCAGTCAAACGGAAGAACCCATCGATTTTGTTTTCGAACTGACTATGCTATTGGCCTGACCTGGCCTGACCTGGCCTGACGACCTTAGTATACTACTAGAACCAGACAGACACTTAAACATACGTGTAACACACAAATACATACCTACCTTATGTTTAATGCGTAACGCAAATTGTCCCCTACCGTGCCATAAAAAGTTTAATTACAAAAAATTATCTACAATTAATAAATTTTTTAATAAAGGTTGAGTATACCTCTACAGAAGCATAGGATTATAGAGTCAATTTAGAACGAATGAGAGAATACTAAATTTGAGCGAGCCAGTACTATAATCTTTTGACACAGTGACATACAAAGTTTCATTTCAAAAATCACAGAGACAAACTCTGGAGCGTGAACTAGTATAAATAAAATGCAATAAAATAGACAATGCAATATTCTACTTTCGCGTGACAAGCGTATGCAGCTCACCGCCAAGGCTTTCGGTTCTCAATCTCTGACATATATATTCAATGTCGAATTCCTGAGCGACATGTTACAATTTTTTTGACTTATGTAAGTGTATAATAACCTCTTTCGGTATTCGGCTGAGATCACGTATTTTATCGAACGCATCGTAAATTTGAATTTCTAATGAACGCGACCGCGCGACACGACCGGTCCGACAGGTTCGCGGCGGCCATCATTCCGTATTTAAAAATAACAAGTGTCACTTTGACATCTCTAGGATATTTTACCGCGCATTTTTTATTTATTTTGATCCGTCTTTGTTTCTATTGTTATAGTTTAGGATATTGCTATCGCATGTTATAATTGCTATACCTCTGTCACGGTACGGTATTATTAATGTGAAACATCTATAGGCGAGGGTAAACCTGATTATTTGCGTGGCGAGACGTGGCGATGCGACGCTATGCGCAAGCGACTGTGCGCAGTATCTCTTGCCGCACTGAGCTCGCATACGTACTATACAGTGTGGTTTACTACGTTACACATGTGTTTCATATTTGCCGGGCGTCCCGTGACGGCTTCAATTTTTTTACAACTGGCTATGGCAATGACACCATCCGCGTGAAGAATGATACAAAAAACCGTGACTAATTAAATTATCTGAATAAATTAAGTCCATTTACTAATTCTACTTTTCTCTCGTATTTAAATCGCGTCGTCATTAAAATTGCAATAACTTTCGATAGATTAAACCGATTTAAATTAAACAAAGACTAAATGTTAATGGAGGATATGCTTTATGATTCTCTTGAAATGATTTTATTATGAACGCAGTATTTTAGCAGTGATGCGCGTTCAGACAAACAGTCAGACAGATATACAGACATTTCTATGGATTATTAAAATGTATATTATTACTAATTTCTAGACACTTGCGACAATTTTTTCCACATAAATCTAATAAGTAAAGAAACGTTAGATTTACATTCTTATTATATGTATATACTAACCTCTGCTCGCGACTTCGTTCGCTTGCAATAGTTACTCTGGGCTAAAAAGTTAACACGCAAAAGAAGCTCTCAAGGAGGAAAAAAAAACCGATTTCGAAACATTCTTCATCGGTGCTCCGCTTCTATTGGTTTTAGCGTGATGATAATATAGCCTATATCCTTCCTAGATAAATGAACTATATAACACTAATTTTTAAAATGGAACCAGTAGTTCCTGAGATTACCCCCTACAACGTCACAAACTCACAAACTTTACCTCTTTATAATATTAGTATTATAGGTAACAATGTATGCATTCATTTAAAAATAGAATAAACAATAATATTGGCTATTAAGATACATTTCATTGAGATAGTCAACTGAGAAAATATATATTTGCTTTTGATAAGTTATGACCCCAGATAATCGCGGTTGTGAATAGCTGACCTTTGTTTTCGATTGGTAATCATGTAAACGGGCTGAACACGAATGTATACGCATACAACGATTACTTGTGATAAAGAAAGGTGTCGAAGTGAATACGCTACATTCAAGGCCAATGCGAATATTTAAAAAGAATTAAGTCTTGATATAATTCAGAGTATTTATTGTGGAAATTCTTTTGGAATGGTTTAATTGGATTTTATAAAATGTATAATGGAAAAGAGACACATTTTTTTTTTCTCGAACTGACTACGCTGTTGACCTTGCAAGGTCTTAACAGCTTCACGGGGCCACATAAAAAAATAGACATGATTGTATATATAAGCTTTACTCGAAAATTGTGCTCATACTGACTCTTCAAGCTTAAGGCGGTAGTGTATTAAATCTAGATCGGAAACTAGCTCTTAAATAGAGTTACTCAATCAGCCATACGTTGTTAATTTGGTAAATTACAAATTCCTTTCGATTCACATGTTGTATTTTTGTATCATGTAATTTTAATTGCATGATCCAAAAATGGATACATGTATAGCTTAGCATAGTTCAGCTAGGTCAGATCGGGATTTTTCGAGGTAACGGCCAAGCCGAGGTGTGCAGAGCACCCTTGAGCTAGTTACCAAAATAAAATCGGCTGAGTGCCTTAAGCGCTCGCCTTAGTAGTCCGGTGAAGCTTTTTATCAATAAATCAAACATATGACAGACTGCATAATCTCATTACAAAATATAAATAATAGATGTACTCAGGTCGCTATACTATGATTTGCTAGTCTGCCTAAAGTAAGCGTTATGATGTCATGACGCTAAATTACGCTAGGTTCGATCCCTCGGCAGGGAGCCTTTGCGTGTGCGTTGCTTGCGCGATACAGTGACACAAATATTTACATCACTGCTACAAAACTACACGATCACCCACACACACGTGCACGCCTACACGCTTACACATGTAAGTGGAAGGGTTTAATTTTTTTCCCTTAAGTATCGAACTGAAAAAACTCTAATTTTCCGATAATAGGTTAGCTAAGATAGGTCGTTTACATGTAACAGGCAACAGCCAAGCCGAGGTGTGCCGTGCACCCTTGAGCTATTTGCCCAAATATAATCGGCTGAGTGCCTTAAGCGCTCGCCTTAGTAGTTCGGTAAAGCTGTTAAGATCTTGCTAGGTAAATAGGGTAGTCAGTTCGAGAAAAAAAAAACGCTAAATTATAGATGTCATCATCTTCTGTCCAAAATACCGCTCCACACGTTTATAGAAGTTTTCATTTCAAAAAGTATCCAAACGCTAGTTAGTGTACGCAACCGGCCGTTATAACTACCGTGAGAATTCGTCCAATATTAATAATTCAATGGCGGACGCAATGAAACACGTCCTCAAGGTCGCGCGCCTTCTACGGATTTAAATTTAAAGATGGAATCACACGTTCCATTCTCGTTACGCGATAACGTTCCTTCGCCCGCGGACGGCGACGTTACAAATTTGAATTCCAATTCTTTATTCGTCTTGTTCCTGTGCTGGTGTTGCCAGAGTATTTATTATATGAAAAGAATCAGATTAAATAACTTGATTAATAAGAACGAGCATATAGGAACAAATTTATTGTTTTCTCTAGACTGCGTTACAATTACGAAAATTCTAAGTGTTGAGAATTCTCCAACGGCTACTTTTTCATCGTAGTTAAAATTAGTAAAGGGAAAGAGAAGTACCACCAGATTAATATCAAGATAGAGATCAGATTGATATGGTTCTGGTTTAAGCAGTCGACTATTTTAATAGAAATATAAGTTGGATGTTAGATCCACTGTTACTAGTTATCGGCTTCGTAGTTTCCTTTGTGTTATGTTAATTATAATATAAAAGTTAACGACGATAATAAAATCAGTTCGGAATAATTTAGCTACAATTAGAAAAATAAATTTATTGGAACGAAGTTCCTTATCGCGCGTTGTGAAAGGGGGCTACACGGAAAAAATTCTTACGAAAAGTTGTCACGACACTTTTTGCTATTGTAAGCTGTGCGGCGTCGCATGTTTCTCTGTCTCTCTCTCTCTCTCTCTCTCTCTTATAGAAAGCAAGCCAGATATTTTCATTTCTATTTCGCATTGAACAGTGTGGTGTCGCGATGATTATTTTTGTTGAGTGTATACAGGTTTTTTGTAAATAATAAAAAATAATAATAATAATGATCCCAAACATATGTTTCCTACTTCAGTTACCACAAGCCAATTATTACGAAAATTGAGCCTACTGATTAAGTTTATATAACATTATATTTGTTAATAATAAAAAAAATATTATTATAACTTAAAAAAATAAAATTTTATTACAATTCCTTCACTAATTAATCGAAAGGAACTTCGTTCCATCCGGGTGTCCCTTGACACCTCTCAAGTTTTTTTCAATAAGCGAAGTTTTCATCTCACAATATGCAGATGAATTTGTATCATACACTACATGTTCCAATGTATTCGATGCAGTACAAAAGCTTCAAGTAGCTTTGAATCATTTACCTCAATAATTTTTTAATATAGGTTTAGATGTCTCATCTGTTAAAAGTAAAGTTTGCGTATTTAAAAGAGGATTTAACAGGAAATCAATTGACATTATAATGAATGGTATTACAGGAGGTGGATACAGTAAAATATTTAGGTTTATGGTTGGATCAGTCTCTTAGATGGGCTATACATATCAAGTCAGTTGTGAACACAACTTCAAAATTTTTAAACATTTTTAAAATTTTAGTTGGATAAGAATGGGGTGTTCATCCAAAACATTTGAGACGTCTGTATATGTCTATCATTCGTAGTAGAATGGATTATGCGTGTTTCCTTTATAGTGATAGCTATAAGACACACTTGAAAAACCTAGACCTTATACAGAATCAGGCTATGCGAATTATAGGGGGGTTTATAAAAAGTACATCAATACATGTGATGGAGTCAGAACTTCACATACAACCTCTACATATTCGCAGATATTATTTGGCAGGCAAGTATTGGCTTAAAATGAAATCTTACCAAGACAATGAAATCATAACAATCCTAGGTGATTTTCATAGGATGTATAATAATAGTTCTTCTTACGGGAGGCTTTATTACACGAATTTTTACGGGCGGCACATATACGGTCGAGTAAATATCTAGAAATATTTTCTTTAAACACTTGGATCAGCAGTGTGGATTTATCAAATGTAGTGAAACCACAAATAGAAATGATTAAGAAATCAAAACGATTACACGATTGTAATATCTTGAAGCAGATTTGTGAAAGATATATAGCTCAGAAATATAGTGGTTTTTATAAGATAGTTACTGATGGTTCCAAGGATGAAAATAGCGTTGGCGCTGCTCTGTTAGATGTGCAGTCAAATACTTTTGTAAAACTTAAAATAAATTCAAACATCTCAATTATGTCTGCAGAACTTATTGCTATTGCAGAAGCTTTATCATATATTGATTCTTTCGAATCTGGTAACTATGTTGTACTAAGTGATTCCAAGAGTGCCCTTCAACATTTAGTCCTTTGTACAACCAATAGACGAGGGATACCTATTGCATATGACATTTTGCAAACTATTCAGAGACTAGCCACAAAAAACAAAAATATAATTATACAATGGGTTTTATCTCACGTCGGTATCAGGGGAAATGAGGAGGTGGATTGTTTAGCAAAAGAAGCCATTGTTGATTGAGTATTCGTTTTGGTGTTTGCCTCTTTATTTGGAAGTCCTCCATATCGTAAAAAGCCGCTGCATGGAACTTTGGAAGGAGTACTTGAGGAAAGATCTCTCACCAAAGGTATCTGGTACAAAACGATCCAGCCTAATCCTCCTCGTTTCCCATGGATCGATAAAGGTGACTAGTCTAGGACTGAAATTGTTACCGCTCTAAGACTTCGTTCCGGACATATTCCGCTTGATAAATTTGCTATTTTAATGAATAAGATACAATCACCTCTGTGCACTGAGTGTAACAGAGTAGAAGATATCTTTCATATAATTGTGGAATGTGTCCGTAATGAAGCAGAAAGGCGAGAGTACTGCCTAACAGTAGATAAAGATTTACGTTGCGTTGGAGTCTGTAACGGCATTTTGGCTTCACCTTTGTCGTATGAAGCCAGGATGCTGTACAGGTTAGTCAATATTGCTATCAATAGGAGGTAAATAGTGGTGTAGTATATATGTGTGGTATACATATGCCTTCCAATAAGGTGGCATGGTCGCTTTATGACCAAACCCTTATATAAAAAAAAGAATAAAAAGAATCAAAACATTAGTTCCGATTATATAAACATACAGTAGAATAACAATGCGTGCATATATGAAAATACTCATAATTTTTTTGGTATAATACTAAACACAGATCTATCTAACGTTTAACGCGTAACGATTTTTTTTCCTAGCATGTCATAAGCAATTCACTTCTAAAAATGCTATATTAAACATATAACCAATTAAAATTATAGATTTTAATAATAATAATAATATTTGCTTTTTTTTAAAGAAAATAAGTTCCTCAAAATCGCAACGCTCCGTTAAAAGCGGAAACCGGGTAACACTGACAAACAGGTAAATTATTTTCACAGGCCAAGGTCAAAGGAACGTAATGTCTGTGATGTAACGTTAAATATGATTAAGAGAATTCTTAAAAGTACTGTCGGACAATGGACTATATGGTGGATTTAGAGGTATGATATTTTGGACAGGACTTCCATATATCAAGCTTGTTTTGAACTAGCTGCGCCCGCGACTTCGTCCGCGTGGAATCTAATGTAAAAACTGTGATTAATATAATCATCTGAATGTATTACTTACTGGATTCTGCCCGCGACTTCGTTCGCGTGGAATAAATACTATACGCTAACGTTAACCCGCAGCGGAAGCTATAAAAAGGAAAAAAACCCCGATTTTAAAAAAATCATTCAACAAATTCACAAACTTTACCTCTTTATAATATTAGTATAGATTCAGTACTTATCTACTTTTCTCTAGTACTTACACCGCGTCATCATTAAAATTACAATAACTTTGGTAGAGTCGACCGGTTTTAATGAAACAAATACTTAATGTTACTCCGGCTCTCTCACTGACCGAACGAAACGCAACAATGCAAGCACAATTACTTCACGTGGGTGTTTCAGAGGGTGTTACCACACCGGGCGAGCCGACCTATTCATGCTGCCACTAGTAATAGCTTTAGCATGGCTCTACCACCTACAAAATACAATTGAATTGTAACTTAAGGGTGGCAACAGCTAGACTAAGAGCCTAACATCACGCTATGGTGTTATTAATTTTATTTACATCAAAAACTGCGGTTCATAGCAGCGACTCGAACAGACATTAATGATCACGAATATTCCAACTCTATATTGCTGAGCCATTATCGCTTCACGCGTACTCCCGAGGTGTGCCGAGCACCCTTGAGCCAGTTGTCAAATAAAATCGGCTGAATGCCTTAAGCGCTCGCCTTAATAGTCTGGTGAAGCTGTTAACATCTTACTAGGTCAAAAGCGTAGTCAGATCGGAAAAAAAAGCGTACGTATGAACTAAAAAAAAGATATTTCAAAAGTCACCTACAGGATGTTAAATAAGTGATTAAAAATAGAACGAGTTCTGCCACAGCCCCGTTAACACATCCGTTCAGGTAAATTCTTAGTTATTTACAGAATTCCTATTATATATGGTTGTTATGCATATTAATTAATAAGAAACGATGGAAAACATCGAGATTCACAATTAATTTATCCTTATTTATAATTAAAACGGTCGCTTTATCGCAAACGTTTTCCTGCCACATACTTTGAGTGTTAAAAATATTCAGAGTTCAAATTTGAATTATAGGTATATTTTATACTAGCCGTGCCCGCGACTCCGTCTGCGTGTAAAGCTTATGTAAAAAACAGTGGCTAATAAAATCATTTAATAGTATTAAGTCCATTTCCTGGTCTACTTTTCTCTCGTAGTTACGCCGCGTCGTCATCAAAACTACAATAGCTTTTGACAGAGTGAACCGATTGTAATGAAACCAACACTAAATTACCCCCGTGGTTTTTTCTTTCTTCTTATTCTTCTGTTCTGCAGACCCTTGGTCCACACCTTTTTTTATTTCACTGTTTTTATTTATTTTTTTATTAGACAACTAGCCTCTGCCCGCGACTTCGTTCGCGTTCTCAAAAGGAAAAAACATCCCGATTTTGAAACATTTTTATCTGTGCTCCGCTCCTATTGGTATTAGCGTGATGATATATCATTCTCGATGAATGAGCTATATAACACTGAAAGAATTTTTCAAATCGGACCAGTAGTTCCTGAGATTACCCCCTACAACGTCACAACATCACAACGTCACAAACTCACAAACTTTACCTCTTTATAATATTAGTATAGATGTATAGATAAACCCCCCGAGATTTAAGAAGAGAAGAATAAGGAAAAAACTAGAATCTGTCAACAAACAACAACTCGACAACCATTTAAACTACCGAATGTATCAAGGAATAGTAGTTTTTTATATAACACAGTTTTTCTATACCATAATGGCGGCTAACAAGCGTGCGGTCCGTCTGATAACGGAAAAGAAACGTGGGATCGCTTGTAACACGAGAAGCATAAAACATCTTTTGGAACCACCTAGGTTTACAAACTTCCAAGGTCGATTCATAGAGCGTTCCACTCTCACTATGGAATAATATCGAGAGACGGGCATAGACAAAAGTGAAGTACAATTTCATATATTATAGAGAATCATCGCGTCGCTGAGACATCACGTCATAATTTATATATATGGGCGTGTATCAATTATGTGTAATACATCAACCTTTTTTTCAAGTAAACCTTCTTCGGGCGCGATTAGGAGGTAACTGGACAACAATGCAACGGAAGTCCGTTACTGCAATATGGCGTCACAGTTCCGTACCATCCGGTTAGATAATAATTAAACATAACCAAAACTTATATTAATTCATAATTTATTTAATTCGTTACTGATCATAGTAATCTATTCGTAATTTTATATATTTTATTTACTTTATAACACAGAGTTGCTAATAATATTTCTTGTGTTATTTAAGTTCCGAATTAGCTAATAGATAGCACTACAGATAGTGAAGCTTTGATTTAATTTGTTACCTCCTTACAGTGAAACCAGATGGCAGCTCGGTCGCGCGCCCATCTATACTTAATTAATTCTATTGTATGATTTTTATTATTATTCAATTTAATGTTCTTTTTTTCTAAACTATTTATTGATAAAATCAAAAATATTTAAGTAGTTTTAGTTAAATGACGCTTACACGCACTCATTTTTTTTCTTTAACAGCTATTCATGAGCTTAATTTTTTTAGGAAAAAAATAATTGCAATCGTTTTTCTCCATAGCATCGCAGTTTCTTAGCTTTTATTTATAGTATACTAAGCGGGTCCAGCGGAAGTTTCCCCGCACTGATAATAAAAAACCTCTCTCATGAATCACTTTATCAACTGGTGAAAACCGTATGAGAATCCGTTGAGTAGTCTTTGAGTTTATCGCGGACAAACAGATGTGGTAGGAGGCTTTGTTTTATTATATGTAATGATTATCTTTACATATTCTTAATTCAATAAGACGTATTCTCGCATCCTGTATTTAATTGTTGATTAGGAAATTGTTTATCATTCTGATAAAGCATTATACGTTCATTTTCTTACATAATTATAATCCAAGAAAATTTAATCAACCCTGTACAAACATTGTACGGACGTTAAGACCTGAGGCCATCTATCTTGATGTTATATAATAGTGTCGTCTATGGTAAAACAATTTAGTGGCAACACTAACATCTATCAGTCATGCAATTTGTTTTTAGCGGGATCTTAAACAATCGTGTTGTAGTTTATTTTACATTAATAAAAGCGTTTTCTTTAAGCCATATTTTTGGCAGGAGATAAAATAATTTTGCGTTATGAGATGCTAGTAGGCATGAACGATTATATAGCGCTTATGCGGCTTTCGTGAAACTAGCGAGTGTGTACATCTAACATTGTTATTTTGTATTCAGATTGTGCAGTCCATCATATGTTTAACAAACTATTAATTCATAAACTATATAGACATGTATATATTTATTATTCGGAGTGCCGATATATGTGAAAGAGAGACCAATGATAATAATTACAATTTAGAAATCATGAATTTTGATTAATTAACACTGTAATTAATTAAAAAAATCAAAAGAGAACACAGTTAGGTGGTAGAGCCACGCTGAAGCTATTATTGGTTTCAGCATGAATGGGTCGGCTCGTCCGGGGTGGCACCACCCGACCCACAGAAAACCGACGTGAAGTAACAGTGCTTGCATTGTTGTGTTTCGTTCGATCAGTGAGATTGCCGGAGACCCATCTCCCCTACCCTTCCCTCTCCTCTTCCTTCCCCTTTTCCATTCTCTCCATTACCCCAAACGCAGACTGGCAACGCACTTGCGACTCCTCTGGGGTTGCTAGTGTCTATGGACGGCGGTGATCGCTTAACAACAGGTGAACCGCATGTTCGTTTGCCTCTTATACGATATTAAAAAAAAAAGTTTAAATTCCATTATTTTGAGTTTTTGAAGTTAAACTTCTTTTTGCTCGTTAAGGAAAAATGATGAGAGTAAATTTTACAATGCGCGCGTACGCCGTCACGAAAAACCGACACTCTGAAATTAGCTATAGTCAATATTTTGTTTTTTTTTTTTATATTTGTAGTTTGAATTTCTTAATATTAAAACTTTCACTGTATAAAATATCTTTTTTCTATTGTTAGCGTCGTTTTTTCTACAAACGTAGAATAAGGCAAAAAATAAAAATTTTGATCAAATCACTTCTATCTTGTTACGCCAAAGAAGTATAACTTCTAACGCGTGTACATATAAATACACACACACACTTATTTTACTTCTACCAGCAGTCCTTATGACTGCCTCGACTTTTTTTTTTTAAATAAAGTTAAACCTTTCAGAGCATTTCATTTTAGCCGTATTATAAATGTTATCGTTCTGATATCGCAGTCGAGGACGCTGCTGTAAGGCGATGAGTTTCTGATAAGATATTGGAGTAATTCTAATGACGTCATCAGCTTATCACCGATCGCATTGCCATCTATTTCTTATTCCTCCACAGTAATATCATGTCTATAGTTAATTTGAAGCGGCAATTTTTGTCTCCTTGTATCGTATGAGGAAATTTCTAAAACTCGAAGTCCGATTCTAAAATGTTTAACACAAAGCCACTTTCAGATTAATAATTACTAGTGGGCGCCCAGTGGTCGACATTTGACCATAGTTAATTGATTTTGTAAAGTTTGAACGTTATTAGAGTTCTTTTGTAAAAGGGCATACTTCTATAATTAAAGGTTTCTATCATGGCTACTCAGTTATTTGCCATTTGCCATGATCTTTAATTATATAAACATTTAAAAAAAAATGGGTAAATGAAAATTGAAATTAATTATAAATTTGAAACAAAAACCACGTGTTAAAGCTCTCAAATTTTAAGCAATCATAACTTTACGAGAATAAAGAAATTTATCGCAACCCATGACACTATTTTCAATTAATACTACACGACACCATGGGTGGGTAGTATTTCTGGGTGATATTGAATTAAATGTAGTCTGTTCATTATGAGAAATAGTGATATACCCAGTATCATCGTTTGGAAAAGTAATGGATGCACAACACAATCAAATGGTGAATCCAAGACAAAGACGTTTTTAATACTACCATTAGCTTTTGAGAATAAATTCTTTTTTGTTGATACATGAGGTTGAATCGCAACATTGTAACCGCGGAGGTCTAAGTCATGGATTACTTTTATGAACAAAATTCTTGTTTTGATTACACAAAGTATTATTTGGCTCATTTTTTATTATATCATCATTTCAAATGAGTTCACCATAAAAAATAATAAACATTACAATAATAGTTATATGTTATAATATCATTGTTGAATGTACGATGAAAAATAGGAATTGGAACCTAAGAGTTAAAAAATACATATAGTTATAGTTACTTGTATAGCAACTTCCTTCGCATTGACGGCTGTCAAAATGTCTTTTTTATTTACATATGTGTACATGTTGTATAAAATTCAAGCAGTAGTGTGAGTAGTGCATATTTTAATTAATTTAATGTACTTCTAATGCATTTTATATAAAATAAACAGCTTTCTGCACTTCTCCGCCATATAAACTTTAACTATGCCAAATTTCAAGTTCACCCGTTCACGGGAAATCGGTTAAAAAGGGGTACAAAGATTTCGCTTCACGTATTAATATATAGATTTTCCGTCAAGAAATATATGTAAGAGTTGTTGAGATATGTATGCTTGGTAGACATATGTTTTAATAACTCATATAAGTATGAATATGTAGCTTAGGTTAACTAAGATAGGTCGCGGATTGCATGTAACGGGCAACAGCCAAGCCGAGGTGTGCCGTGCACCCTTGAGCTGGTTGCCAAAAATAAAATCGGCTGAGTGCCTTAAGCGCTCGCCTTAGTAATCCGGTGAAGCTGTTAAGACCTTGCTAGGTCAAAAGATTAATAATTAAAGTTTTTTTTTATAAAGTTACTAATTAGCGAGGCCGGATGAATATTTGTTATTTGTTCACGCAAAAACTACTCAACGGATTATAAAGTCACTTTATAGCAATACTAGCATCTGCCCGCGACTTCGTTCACGTGGAATAGGTATTTTGTGCTAAATAAAGCTAATACGCAGCGGAAGCTCTCACGAGGTAAAAACTCCGATTTTGAAACATTCTTCGTTGATGCTCCGCTCCTATTGGTCTTAGCGTGGTGATATATAGCCTATAACCATCCTCGATAAAGGAGCTATATAACACTGAGACTTTTTCAAATCGGACCGGTAGTTCCTGAGATTACCCCCCACAAATTCACAAAATTTACCTCTTTATAATATTAGTATAGATTATTAGATATTATAAAACAAAGTCCTATGCCACATTTGTCTGTCTGTTTGTTCGCGATAAACTCAAAAAGCACTTAACGGATTTTCATACAGTTTTCACTTTCATGAGGAAGGTTTAGATATATAATTTGTCAAGTTTTTTCACTATTATCAGGGTGGATTAATGTCCACCGGGCTCGCGAGTATGTCATATAAGTTACCAAGGAACCGAAAAAACCTTTTATTATTAATGTGAAACATCTATAGGCAAGGCTAAGCCTAATTGTTGGCGTGGCGATAGAGGCGTCTGTGTGAGACGTGGCGACGCAATGCCATGCGCAAGCGACTATAGTATAATTATAGTATAATTTGAGAATTTGAGGTTCGTTCGATTCGAACAAGTTCGATGTTTCACATCTACCAGGCGTCCCGGGACGGCTCAATTTTTATTATTATTATTATTGCAAGGGGCAAATGCCATAAACGTCCATAAACACCAGCAACACCAGGGGAATCGTGAGTGCGTTGCCGGTCTTTTAAAGGAGGTGGGACGGGACACCTTTTAACTAATCTTTTTTTCAATTTATGCAGAAGAATTAAATTTTAAAAAATGAACATAAAAGGAGGTGAAAGTATCTACAGTCTCGTGATTTGAATCTGGAGGCATGTTTATACGTCTTCACTTTCGACTGGGGGGTCATATGAGAACCGGTTTTATTCGTTTTTTTTTTATACCTTACTATAAGGAGTTCTCATGGACGCGATCCGCAGTTGTAAATTAACGAAATGATACATAAAACAGCTGTACGGGTTAAGTCGATGTGTCACACGTTAACATCGCCACAGTACTTAGAAACCGGCACTTTGCAAATGAGTAATTTATTTACTGTAAATGTTCACGACGTAATCCTTTCAAGGTAAGCAGAGATTATGGATATTATCATTGACTAACCTTCAAGACTTCATCAAATGATGCATTGCTTAAGGAAAATCGATGTTTAGAATGTACAGTTGTACCAGCGACTTCGTCCACATGGTACTTAATGCAAAAAAGTTCGTTGCAAAGAGTTTGGTTGCTTGAATACGATAACCTCAGGAACTATTGCTCTAATTTGAACAATCGTTTCAGTGTTACATAGCTCATTTAACTATAGGCTATATATCATCACGCTAAGACCAATAGGAACGTAGCACCAATGTATAATGTTTCAAAACCGTTTTCTTAGCGTTAGCCCAAAGTATAATAACTATACCACGCGGACGGCGTCGCGGGCATAAGCTAGTATGCATAATATAAAATGGCTGATCTGAAAACGCGACGAAACGAAAAAAACCCACAACACGATGGTCAAGTACAGATCCATAGCACTATATCTACAAATGTAGAGACATATAGCGCTTTATTATATCTGCTTAGAACAATATAAACAGTTTCATAGACAATAACTGTACAATATTTACAAGTATGGGTTTATAATACAATCTACAAGTTCATATACACTCATGGAATTCGTTAAACTCTGGCAACACTCTCGACTAACTCATTATCTGCTTGACTTCATTACACACACACCCCTAGGTTCAAACCCGCAACTGAGACCAATGGCAATGTCGAGGGGGTGAGTCGCATACGTCACTCTCTTAACTCGATCAATTACACATTAATTGACATACATCCGGATAGGTTTGCCATTTTACAGTCCTACGTAAACCTTGCTTATTGACGTTGGAACGTATGTATACTTCTTCTATATTAATATTTTAAAGCTGAAGAGTTTGTTTGCTCGAACGCGCTAATCTCAGAAACTACTGGACGGATTTGAAAAAATCTTGCAGTGAATAGATAGCTCATTTATCGAGGAAGGCGATAGGCTATATATCATCACGCTAAGACTAATAGGAGCGGAGCAACAATGAAGAATGTTTCGAAATAGTTTTTTTTTCTTTTGATAACTTCCGCTGCGTGTTAGCGTCAGCCCAAAGTAAGTGAGGCACGCGGATGAAGTTGCGGGCAGAAGCTAGTACGAAAAGTCTAGTTAAATGATGAGATATTTATCTTCAACTTCCTTTTTCGTGAAAATGCAAAACAGCTATTGTATTACGAACGATTGTAATGTGTAATGTACTTATTGATCACATTGTAGCCCTACAAAGGTATGCGAAAATATATACAGCCACATACACTGCGTTCACTTTCACTTGTTCCAATAAAAAATATCTACAAACATCTCTCACATTCCGAATACTGTAGCTTCTCTTGTTTAACACAACCTGTGAAACCGTTTGTCAAGGTTATACACAAAACCAGTTTATTATTTAATACAGGCCCCTCGTGACCCCAGGAAGTGTCAAAGACACTTAAAAAAACATAAGAATTTTGTATTTCGATTGCTCTAAATTTAAACCCGAGAATTACAATACGTAGCTCTAATATATGACAAATAATCATCCAATAACTTAGTTAAAACCAGACCTAACATAGTTTCTAAACACCTAAAACATATAATGCAAATTAAATTAACGCCTTTGCCCCGTTGTAAAAAAAAGAAAAGATCCATAAACAATCCAAAGTGAGATTGCATCAAAATTCACTGCACATTGTGAAAGCGTATGAACGTTCGTTATGTACAAACAACACACGACCGGCACAAATTCCTATTTCAAATCGATAAGAAACCTCTTTGGATTATAGAGATAATATAAGAACTAACACAATTCACTGGAACACTGTCAAATACACCATAGATAAAGTCTAATTTACTCGTCGCGTTCGAAAAAGGAACGTTAACGCGCGACTGATGTCATTCGCGAACTGACGCGCCAACGAGTTTCCGCCATTGGTTCGAGATAATAACTTAGTTTTAGAGTTCCGCGCTCGCAATATTAAAACACTGCATAACATTATCTATACTAATATTATAAAGAGGTAAAGTTTGTGAGTCTGTAACGTTGTGAATTGTGACGTTGTAGGGGGTAATCTCAGGAATTACTGGTCCGATTTGAAAAAATTCTTTCATTGTTATACAGCTTATTTATCCAGGATGGTTATAGGCTATATATCATCACGCTAAGACCAATAGGGGCGGAGCATTAATAAAGAATGTTTAAAAATCGGGGTGTTTTTTCCTCTTGAGAGTTCTCGCTACATTTTATTTAGCCCAAATTAACAATGTCCACGCGAACGAAGTCGCGGGCACGGGCTAGTTTTGTCATAAAACACTTTTATAAACTATTTTGTAACGAGAGCTTCTTGAGTGAACTTCTAAGTTGTTATTTCAATGTATGGCTATATAAAAGGCCTGCAGAAGACAGTATAACAAATCGTGGTGGTTCAGATATGAACAGATTAGGAAGAAGAGTTGTCGCTTTCTAATCCTGAACACGACTCGCCGCCTTGAATTCCTTATTCGCTTATTACTCTGTTAAAAAGCTATTTAATTTTATTTTCAGTATAGTATTATAGTATATCGAAACGCGTCGAAACATATTCCTGCTCGAAGCTTCTTGCTCTGCAATCTGATGGACGCGGCACCCACACAGTGAACCTATGAGATTCTAAAAACATCGATTCTCTTTATCTCTCTGTTTCTCTTTGTAATTTCAGCTCCTTCAAACTTAACCTGCTTGACATTAAAACCCGCCTTCTTGTATCACACTGATCGTGATTGAGCATTAGTTCGATATAGTTCAAATTCATTCAGTTCATTTTTTCAGTCTTTCTAGTTTTGCAAAACGATAATATATTCAATGCTTCTATACTCCAATTATCAACTATTAAACTAACATTAGATAGTATCAACCAGTTGCATAAGATCCCTCAACTACTTAAACTGGTCGTTCGATGTTTCAGACTTAGTAAAACCAGTAATAGTTTCTTAGGTAACAGCATTAGGTTTTACAATAAAGTCCCAAAACATGTTACCGATTTGCCGGACTGCAAATTTAAGCGCCATGTCAAGCGGGTTTTATTGTCAAAAGGATATTATAGAGTGGATCAGTATGTGAATGATAGTGATGTCTAGAATTGACTCCTCTCTGTGCATCCACTATAAGCTATTGTATGATGTATTGGAAATATATGTAAAAAAAAATGTACCCGATCGAGTTTCTTGCCGGTTCTTCTCGATAGCTTGGTTGTTTTCCGAACCGGTGGTAGGTTTTGACATTCAGAAGCGCCTTATTAGGGCCTAAACTGAATAAAGAATTTTTGATTTTCATTTTAAATACTTTACTGATGTTACTCGTGTCCAGAGTCCACAAAGAGTAACATATGATTGTCCGCTGCACTGTTTCACATCAGTTGAACCTCGTAGCGACAAATAGAGTAATTAATCAAGCGACGATAATAATTGGATACTCTATAAGGTCATATGATTAAATAAAATAAATCCTTAATATATACATAGTTAATGGCAAAAACTAGACCAAAAGAAATTACAAAAGGAGAGATCAAACTAGAAAATAAATACACACCTTCTTCAATTCACAATTAGCAAGCAAAACGAACAAGAATACTCCGACGGTGAGTGTATAAGAGGTCAATTTCTCTCGATTCGTAACACGAAAGTGACGTGTGTTCACGCCTCGCTTGTTAACAATACAGGCAAAGGCTGAGCTGCCGCTTACTAAGTAGTCGGATCTATGCAATTTTTTATTCAAATAATGAACATACATCTGTTTATTGTTACTGTAAATCAAACAGTAACTTGACATAAGTAGTTGAGATTACCAAAGCTCGACTATGAAAGCAACATCACTGTGTTCCAGTTCGAAGAATATGGTTGACGAGGCTATACAACTCAGTTGTCTGGTGTAGCTACCTACCAGCGTCAGGACTCCTTTTGAGGTCGGATATATATGACTGTAAATTGCAGTGCCCTCTTGACTTATGTATAAGTTTCATTACTATTCGCTATTTCATAACATAACATAAAAAAGTCTACCAGAAATCAGGGTACTTAAATCGACAATTCAGTCTGGCCTCAGGGTATGCAAACACTTCACAAATGATATACGATCTTGGTAAAAGTTATGAGATAACGACGACACATCAATTTCATATGTGAGCACACATAGCTGTCATCTTTAAATTAAGATCTGTAGTTAAATATTTCTTCTTGGCTTCGCATGTTCCACATGACTATTTAATTCAAGCTTAAATCTTATCCTTAATGCTTGTTTTCTTAGGATTGTTATATCATTTTTTTTTTAATATATTCCAATAGTTTAATAATCTCTATACTGTCTATACTCCGGACCCCATCATATACAGATCCCACATAATTAAACGATGGTTCACACAAACAAATCCGGTCGGAGCTAACACATGTTAGGGTTGTCAAAACTTAATGAACACGTGCGCTCCAGCCGGCGCAGCGTGTACAGGCTATATTTGGATGTTCATTTATAACAGACGATACGATAATAATCCGATATGTCGTATCGGATATATTGTACTCTATCAAGAGTCACTAACGTAATGTAAGCCGACAAGGGTGACCCACGGGACAAGCAAAGGTGATGTCTGAAAGGTGTTAGAGAAAAACGTGCTATTTGTCATTAGATACAGTTCGTTACTACTCGACAAATGTTAATTTCTCACGTTTTTTTTAAAAAAATGAAAACTTCTTTAAGCGTGTTAAAAAGATAAATTTATTATTAACCTAGCCTCTGCCCGCGACTTCGTTTGCGTGGAATAAAGATATTGTTTATTTCTAACACAGAGCGGATACTCTCAAAAGAAAAAAAACGATTTTGAAACATTCTTCATTAGTGCTCCGCTCTTATTGGTCTTAACGTGATGATATGTAGCCTATATACTCGATAAATGAGCTATATAACATTGAAATAATTATTCAAATCGGACCAGTAGTTCCTGAGATTACCCCCTACAATATCACAAACTTATAAACTTTACCTCTTTATAATATTAGTATTAGTATAAATTATAAGTTTAGAAGTATAGATTGTTAAAGAAAAAAAAACTTGAGAGGTGTCAAGGGACACCCGGATGGAACGAAGTTCCTTTCGATTAATTAGTGAAGGAATTGTAATAAAATTTTATTTTTTTAAGTTATAATAATATTTTTTTTATTATTAACAAATATAATGTTATATAAACTTAATCAGTAGGCTCAATTTTCGTAATAATTAGCTTGTGGTAACTGAAGTAGGAAACATATGTTTGGGATTCTATTTTAATTAAATTATTATTTATTATTTACAAAAAACCTGTATACACTCAACAAAAATAATCGTCGCGACACCACACTGTTCAATGCGAAATAGAAATGAAAATATCTGGCTTGCTTTCTATAATAGAGAGAGAGAGAGAGACAGACAGAGAAACATGCGACGCCGCACAGCTTACAATAGCTTACTATAGCAAAATGTGTCGTTACAACTTTTCGTAAGAATTTTTTCCGTCTAGCCCCCGTTCACAACGCGCGATAAGGAACTTCGTTCCAATAATTAAATTTATTAAAGAGATAATTTACAAATGATGAAATTTAAATAATTCACACTATAATTAGTTGAACGATTCAAAAGGGAACACATTTATTTTATTGTTTTGAGTTTTCGTTTCTATCGGCAATCCTTATAACTATCTCGACATTTCTTTCGTCGTGTATCGAACTAAATATCGTAAACAGATCGTATCGTAACGTGTAAATAATTGATGATCTAATCAACGCGGCTTGAGTCAGAGTTCCAAATAATATTTACTTTAAATGTTAACGGCTTTATACTGAAAAGGGGATGTGCATTGTTTGTATAATCACGCTATGTTATATTACGGGTTGGGTAGATAAGTAATTTCTGCTTTATGTTTATTACACTTAGAGCACTCTTAATTTAAACTACTATCATCTTATTGGGTGTTTATTAGTTTACGTTTTCTGGAGGAGACTTTTAGTCGGCATTTTCAAAAGAAAAATACTATCTCTGGTTACGTCGACATTTTCACTTGGTTGATGGATTTATCCGGATGGCACATGGCTACCATACGCTAAGTGTAACATCCGCTATAAAAGAACCCTTACGCGTGTCACAATAATAAGAAAAATCGAAAAAGTCAAGGTAGTCATAAGGACTCCAGATAGAAGTGAAAACCCAAAACAATGAAATAAATGTTATGTTTTAGATTTTCATATTAATTATAGTGTAAATAACAATATTTAAATTTCAGATGTTAATTTGTTTATGGAAATTATTAATATTAGTGTGATTTTCACATCTATTGAATGAATGAATGAATTCTTTATTGCACACATTTTGTTGTACACTGGCAAGCTTAATGCCATGAGGCATTCTCTTCCAGCTAACCAGCAGTATTGATGTCAAAAACTTTGTAGGTAGTGCCAATAAAAAGCAAAAGAAAATCTATTGGCATTCAGAACAATAATTATATACATTTTTATAAAGTCCATTAATCAATCAAACGTATGATTAGCTGCAACATATCAATATTACATGTATAGGGTTATACTACTCGTCGCTAGTATGATACAATACTCACAAACGCAATACTGCTGCTAATGCTTACGTAGCATATCATGACATAATATTATAAATTTATCTCCTGCCAAAATCACATCAACAAATTAAAAGAGCTTGTATTCAAATATGTACTAGTTATTCATAAACATAATGTTATTTTCCTGAGTAACAACTAAATCAAAATACTAAGCCTGCATTTCGCAGATGTCGTTAATGTTATTGAGAAAGTCCGTTGAAATTATTTAACTTTCTGTATAGTGTGAGAGAGAACACCCCGAGAGGGTGATCTTGAACTTGCGCGAGCGCACCTGTACCGCGGCGTGTGCCGTCTCGCTCGCACGCACGTGACACACCGCGCGCGCCGCCACGATGACATCCGGTTATCTCCGAACCTAACCCACCTATTAACCTCATTTACAATACAATATTCATTTTTAACCGACGAAAAAAACGGAGGAGGTTTTCAATTCGTCGCGTATATTTATGTATAATCACGCATAACTTTTTACAGTGTAGTCCGATTTTAAAAACTCTTTTAAGCTATTGCATAGCTTCTATCGCGGGCCTTGAGCGTAGAGACCGAATCCAAAAATTCCGTAACGAAAAAACCTAACACCAATCAAGTCTCAAACTTTTGTTTCTTATTTCAGTTACTATAAACCTATAGTTTCAATAATTAATATTCCTGAATAACCTACATGTATTGTAAGATCATAAAAGTATTTTGACCAAAACAGAAAAAAAAATGATTTCTTATCGGTCACCACGCTCAAAAAGTGTAACTTGAATTAATATCAAAGAAAAAAAAACAAAGGAAAAAAATACTGCATAAATAAAATAAATAAATAGTTATAATTGCATAAGTTAATAAAAATGCTATGCAATAGCTTTACCGCGGCAGTCCCCGAGTGCCACACGTATTTTTTTTTATTGGAAAGGGTATACTCCTAAGTTGGTCCCATTTAAATTTGGGAAAAAATGTCAACCCTAAGGGTATGAAAATCGAGAATGATTGATTATTCACGCACTGATTATATCTATAACCGCGCATAACTTTAGACTGAATAGTCCGAATTAAATTATTATCCTTTGATTTGAAAGAGTATACCCAGAAGTTGGTTCCATATACATGTAAACATGAAAAAAGTAACCCCAAGGGTAGGAAAACAGGGCATGATTTATAATTGAGCTTCTGAGTTATATATTACAAATACATTAAGCATGTAGTAATTAGTAAGATCATAGCCACAAAAAATTATAAAATACCAACTTTTTAACAATAAATTAAACCGCCGATAAAACTGAAAAGCAAAAAATAATAAACCTTTTACCTTATTCATCTTAATAACTAAGTTTTTAAACTAATGTATGTATACCTAAGAAATTTTGAATCGGCGCCAAACAATCAATGAACAAGGATCACTAGATTACTTAAATTCCCAAAAATAACTAAATCAAATTAAAAATGCAATTTGAGATCTCCAGCGGTAACGTGTGTGCCCGTTCGGCATGCAAGGGGTGTGTCACGCTGCGCCGCCGCCGCGCATCACGCTTTACGTTATTCATTAATTTGCTTAATTGGCGCCGACTTAAAATTTCTTAGGTATACTTACATTAGTTTAAGAACTTAGTTATTAAGATGAATAAAGGAAAAGGTTTATTATTTTTTGCTTTTCAGTTTTTTCGGCGGTTTAATTTTTTGTTAAAAAGTTTGTATAAATATACGGATTTTTGTGTTTTATTTCTGTAACGCCATAGTATCATTACAATGAGATTTCATTTCCAATACTTTATTCAGTTTAGGTCCAAATAAGGCGCTGATGAACGTCAAAACTGCCACCGGTTCGGAAAAACAACCCAGTTATCTATAAGAACTGGCAACAAACACGATCGGGTATATATTTTTATTTATATGTCCAATACGTTATGCGTTACAATCGTATTTAGCGGATGCACAGAAATCAATTACATACATCGTCGTCGTTCACATATTGTTCCACCCTATAATAGCCTTTTGATACCAAAACCCGCTTGACATGGCGCTTAAACTTATAGTTCGGCAAATGGCTAATATGCTTTGGGATTTTGTTCTCAAAACTAAGACTATTACCTAAAAGTCTTCTAATACCTTTAAACAAGAAATTTTTGTATATTTTTATATCTGTATATATTCAGGATCTCGAGAACGGCGTCATCTATCTCCGTGAAACTTAGTATGTAGGTAGTTTCGGAGACGATGAATCGATCTAGATAGATTTTATTCATAGAAAACTTTTTAACTGAGTTTTCAGGCAATGAAAAAATATAGCTAGAATATAAAGGTAAATTTCGCCGGCACTATCGAATCAAAAATAGCTCAGATGGAAATTGGTTGCTTCGAAAATCCGTGTTACCCCAGTTCGAATCCGAGTGTATATAATTTTTTTTATCATCACAATTTTGTAAGGCAAACCTAACAGTTTATTTTAATTTAAAAATGATTTTTAAGAACCGAGCTAGGCTCGGTCGCCCAGGTGCTGATTACTAGTATGATTATAACAATACGAAGATATATTTTCTTGTGTTAACAGACAAGTCTCCCCTCGGCAGCGGCTCAAGCCTAGCTCCGTTCCCTCGGCATAGAGCACTTGGCCGCCATCTTGTTAGTTCATTGAAACTATATCAACAAACTTGTAATATCAATGGCAGTAATAGTCTACTAAATAGAAGACTGGTTGCCAAAAATAAAATGAACTACATTCAAATATAAATGCATGCAAAGGCATCACTCGTTACAGCCAATATAAAACGTCCCCGATTTGGACGCAAAAGTAACACAATACTGAATGATGAATAGTTTCCTGCATGACAGCATCGATCGCGTCATATTATTATACAGTGATAAAGCTTATTTCCTTATAATATCCATTGGCAGTTAACTAGCGGTTCAATTGCCTATAAAAACATCAAGGTCAAATCTTGTCTGTGGTCTGAGCGTTTTTTAAACGTGCATTTGATTCAAATATTTTAGGTTTTTTTATTATAACTGCGTGTGGTGGTAATGACGTTACTATGTTTTTTTTTTATCACTACAAAGTCAAAGTCTTTGTCATACCTATCGGAATATTAACAACTATGTCTGAATTATTCCAGAAAGATCTGTACTTTTGGTGTCATCGTCTCATCTTGCCCTTCGGCACTTATGTTACTATAAGTTATATACATATATATATTACTAACAGTATTTTTAGTTTTGTTTTTTATTATAAAAAATTATTTTAATTTATACCAATTTTATCTGTCTTCCGTAATTAATTAACAAATACATATATAATTAAGTTTATATTTTTAAATTTAGAATTAAACGAAAGCAATAATAAGCATTTAATGTTATACAAAATCTAAAAAAATATATTAAGGAAACAATAGATAATGCAAATTATATGTAACCTTCATTGTGAAACGAGACATCGAGAACAAACCGATTCAGAACTGTGACCTTTGGAGTTTTTGGCGGGATCTCTCTCTGTCATTTTATATTTTCTTCATAATCTTGTTTTTATTACGTTCTATATCTTTTGATACTGGAGCTGTTTTACGTAGCATAGTACGGTTATTGTAGAAAAATGTAGAGGATGAGAAATAATACCACTGGGCATGAATTCTGAGATACCACAAAAACTGCAAGGAAAATTATAACAAGGGAGCCGCCATCTTGTTAAAATATCGAAATAATCACAACACAATTGTAATAATATATTTTTTTTTCGAAATGACTACGCTATTGACCCAGCAAGGTCTTAATAGCTTCACCGGACTACTAAGGCGAACGCTTAAGGCACTCAGCCGATTTTATTTTGGCAACCAGCTCAAGGGTGCATGGCACACCTCGGCTTGGCTGTTGCCTGTTGCATGCAAAATCGCGACCTATCTTAGCTAACCTAGCTAACTATTCATATATGTATGAGCTGATGAAACGTATATGTGTACCAAGCGTACACGCCTCAACAACTCCTCCATACATTTATTATCGGAAAATTGAGAGTTTTTTCAGTTCGATAAGGGAAAAAAAGTAAACCCTTCCACTTTCACGTGTAAGCGTGTAGCGTGCACGTGTGTGGGGGTGATCGTGTATTGTTGTAGCAGTGATGTATATTTGTGTGTCACCGTATCGCGCAAGCAACGCTCTCAAGGGCTCCCTACCGAGGGTTCGCACCTAGGCTTGAGCCGCTGCCGTGGGAGGCCTAATCGGGTGGTAATAATAACCTATTCGACAATGGTTGTAATAACCTAGAGAATTTGTTGCCAACAAAAAACTACGACCTTTTTGTTAAGACCTCCTAGCGTTCTAACTCTAAGTAGTAAATGCATATGGGAATACAAAAAATTAGCATTGGCGGATAACGTTACCTCACTAAAATATTACAATAGTATATCCTCATTTCTCTTATTAATCAGTCGCATTTATTCCTTTGCTTTAAGGTTGAAATTTGTGTATTTTTAATTTTAATATACAAAATGCATATATTTGTTTAAGTTACGGTTATTGCTGATCTCAACAGTGCATTATAAATATGAGGTTAAGTCATTTAAATATTAATTATTCTCGTTACAAACATTATAACTACGCTGTTTATACATTGCTTAAAGATACGCTCAAAGTATTTAAATCTATACTACTTAATAAAGCTGTAGAGTTTGTTTTTTTGAACGCGCTAATCTCAGATACTCAAAAATATAATTGTTCCTGTGATTTTGCAAATGGGAATTCCAATCGGGCAAACGTGTTTATTTATACATTTTTAGTAATTCTAATTATTATTCTACCTAACAATATTAATTAAGAAGGAACATTGAAATGTATTGTATAGTTTATCCTCAATTACTTTAATTATTCTCTATTTTCATACGCTCAGGATTGGATGTTTTTTTTTTTCCAAATTTATATGGAACCAATTTCGGAGTATATACCCTTTGCAATAAAAGACTTTTTAAAATCGGACTATATTCCAAAAAGTTATGCGTAATCGTACATAAAAAAAAGTATCGAATTGAGAACCTCCTCCTTTTTTTTTCGTCGGTTAAAAATTTACAAGAAAAGCTCGTTTAAAGGTATTAGAAGATAGATATGTAACTAGCCGGCCCAGCAGACGTTAACCTGTATGAAAAAAAAATTCGTAAAATTCAACCGCAGCACCACCTACTGTGTCCATTTGTAAATTGAAATCATTCTTGAATCCACTCTACATACAAGTAATAAACAGTGAATTCATTTTGCGATACACTCTTATCATAACAAATTCACTCGAGTACAATCTATCTATATATATAAAAATCAATTGCTGTTCGTTAGTCTCGCTAAAACTCGAGAACGGTTGGGATGTGTTAGCTGATTTTGGCGTTGAAATGTTCGTCATAGTCCAGGGAAGGTTTAAAAACAGAAAATATGGAAAAATTGCGAGGAAGATAGTAAAAACAATAATTTTATTTTCCCATATAAAATGTACTACTCACTTTCCTGCCAAACTTTTGACGTTCGTCCTTTCAAATGGCAAATGGGCAAAGTCTGACATTACCGATCCACATTTTTAGCGAAGAGAGAGTTTTCATTTCGTTAAAATAGGGGATACGAAGTACACCGGGTCATCTAGTCTATACTAATATTATAAAGAGGTAAAGTTTGTGAGTTTGTGATGTTGTGACGTTGTAGGGGGTAATCTCAGGAACTACTTGTCCGATTAGAATAATTCTTTCAATGTTATATAGCTCATTCATCGAGAATGGTTATAGGCTATATATTATTACGCTAAGATCAATAGGAGCGGAGCACAGATGAAAAATGTTTCAAAATCGGGATGTTTTTTTCCTTTTGAGAACTGCTGCGTTTTAGTGTTGGTGTTAGTATATCTATTCCACGAGAACGAAGTCGCGGGCAGAGGCTAGTTACTTTATATAACTTAAAACCAATTACGAACAGCATATACTAAATTCGTAACTTGATATATGCATTTGTTTCAGAATTTTACATTGCAGTCGTATTGAATGACACAATGTATAAATGCCTAATATGCGATTAACATAAAACTGCTATGATCTTGAAATTCTATACACATAATAAGTATGTAAATCTGACGTGTCTCTATTTTTTATATTAAAAAAAATGCTGCGGAAGTCTAAATGTCCGTATGATTCAATGTTCATTTCATCAAAAGTTATTGTAATTGTTTTTTTTCGAAATGAAAACGCTGTTGATCCGGAACGGTCTTTACAGCTTCAACGGACTATTGAGTCGAGCGCTGAAGATACTCAACCGATTTGGGATGTTTGGGCGACTAACTCAAGGGTGCACGGCACAGCTCGGCTTGGTCTGTCATCTGTTTTCATTCTGTGCAAAAATCGCGACCTATCTGAGCTAACATAACCTGTCTAGATATACGTATATGAGTTATTGAAACATGTATGTGTACCAAGCATGCGTGCCTCAACAACTCCTATATGTATTTTGTATCGGAAAATTTACTCGAAACTGTGTAAGATAGGATTTATTTATTTATTTATTTTAGGGTCGTCAACATGACAATACATTAGTAAATATAAAAAAGTAGGACTATTATGAATCATTATAAATGCAGTCATATTTATAGACAACCACGGCATGCTCCAACACTTAATTAAATATTCATAAAGTAAATATTAAACTATTTATATATTTAAAGATTTAACATAATAATACAAAAATAAAGAAATTGAAACAGAAAAAGTAAAAAATACTGCAATTAATTGATACTCTTAAATCATACTATATAACATTAGGTATATAACAAATTAACAGAAAGAGAGAGAGTGGAAAAAATAAACAGAAATACTGAACCAATTAAAGCTGTATTTTGTGAATAGACTGATATGCTTCTATCGCTGTTTTAAAATGATTTCGTTTAGTAGAGAAAATGTCGCATGTTTTATGAAATGAGTTATATGACCTAGATATTCTGTTGACTGGAGAGTAAAAGAGGATAGGATAATTGTAATGAGAACGCGATTTAAGTACGAGAGAGGGTAGTCCGGTGAAGTTGTTAAGACTTTAAGTAGGTCAATAGCGTAGACAGTTCGAGAAAAAAATACGAGAGAGAAATAGATAAGTAAATAGACCTAATACTTTCCGATGAATTTATTAATGACTTTTATTAGGTAGATAGATGAGTTTATTACATTCCTCGCAGACGGCGTCGCGGGCACAGCTAGTATTGTATAAATGCTTAATATGCATTAAAAAAAATGCGATTTTGAAATAGTTTTATTAATACGTCAGCTTTATAACGCTGTGTCTTAGTATAATTAGTATAATTTATGTATTTATTTAATTAAGTAATTCACAAGTGAACTATCGCTATTGTTCGTAAATATAGCGGCCATATTGGTACGTCAGCCGTCAAGCGTGACGCACTGAGTTACGCACGCAGTTAGTCGCCTCGCCGCATTCTATCACGACATATTTGCCAAATCAACAATAATTACATGTTGAAACATTCATTTCTATGTTACACTGGTTCCGTACTTAATCTATACATATAATTGAGCCGTTACGGGACGCCTGACACGTGTGAATAAAATACATTTAAATAATTCTTAAAAATGTCTGGCTGTTTGTTTGGTTGGACACGTTCTATACTAATATTATAAAGAGGTAAAGTTTGTGAGTTTGTGACGTTGTGATGTTGTGACGTTGTAGGGGGTAATCTCAGAAACTACTGGTCCGATTTGAATAATTCTTTCAGTGTTATATAGCTCATTCGTCGAGAATGGTTATAGGCTATCATAGCATCACGCTAAAACCAATAGGAGCGGAGCACAGATGAAAAACGTTTCAAAATCACGATGTTTTTTCCTTTTGAGAACTCGAACGAAGTCGTGGGCAGAGGCTAGTCACTGATGTAGTACTGAGTCTGCAATAAAACGTCACCAAGAAAATTAAGCATATCCTTGAGTAAACTTTAATCTTTGTTTCATTAAAATCAGATAACACTATCAAAAGTTATAATAATTTTAATGACGACGCGACTTGAGTACGAGAGAAAAGTATATAGTAACTAGCGGTCCCGGCAGACGTTGTCCTGCGTAAATAATTTAAAAAAAATCCTTAACACGTGGTAATCATGCTATTGAATTGTAGCTTATATGACACGGTTGTCGGTTTACCATAGCAGTGCCATCTATTGATTACTTACTCAATCCAGTCGAAAAGTATCGACATCTGTTAGAATCTTTTGGAGTTAACAGATAATTGTGACTGTCAATTAATTATAAACAAATAATTTGCAATAAAATAAAATTGCGACTATAATTAAAGATCTAAGCTATCTTATCTCTCAAGTTGGACCAAACTGCATATTGCGTGCAAATTTGAACGAAATCTGTTAAGCGCTTTAGGAGTCCATCGCGGACAAACATCGTGACAGGAGATTTATATATATTAAGATTAGACTTGATACATTCAAATGACTTTATTGGTCACTGTTTTTACATCAGATTCCACTGAGACCGAACCGCGGGCACAGCTAGTATGGGTATAAAAAGATACTAATTTACAGTGTACAAGTTGTAATTCTCCTGCAAGACACAAAGCAGAGTAGACGTATTCCAGCAACAATACTTGAATGAAACATTGTCGATTAACATTAGATTAGGTGTTCAAACTATTACACGGGACACCATTATCGTAGGGTTGTTACAGTCCTGTTTTTCCATGACTTCACCTGCTCATAAAAACGTCTTGAATAGCTTTTTTTTTAAATCGTATAGGAGGCAAACGAACAGGCGGGTCACCTGTTGTTAAGCGATCACCGCCGTCCATAGACACTAGCAACCCCAGAGGAGTCGTACGTGCGTTGCCAGCCTGTGTTTAGTGGTGTGGAGAAAAAGAGAGAGGGGTTAAAGGAAAGGGGAGGGGAGGGGAGAGGAGAGGAGAGAGGAAATGAGTCTCCGGCGTTTTCACTGACCGAACGAAACGCAGCAATGCAAGCACTGTTACTTCACGTCTGTTTTCTGTGAGAGGGTGGTACTACCCCGAACGAGCTGACCCATTCATGCTGAAACCAATGATAGCTTCAGCGTGTCTCTACCACCTACAAAATGCTTTTAGTATAGTCCCGATTATTCAAAGCATTCTTATAAATTTCTGGTTTAGTGTATGGACTCGTTTACTACGGTTAACCTTATGCTTGGCCTCGTATATGTTTGTAAATTTAACATAAGATTGTCATTATAATACTTCCGATAGTAACTACTGCTTTTATACTGCGTCCAGATTTTTAACCAGTTTGTCCTGGTATTCCGCATCTTTATATCTTGTTTCTCATAATTTGACGATAACTCTTTTTTATACCAGGAGAAAATCCTACATTGGATACACCTCTCACTACCGGGGACAGCGGGAGGGTTATGTCGGACTTCTACCGATTAAAAACTCCTGAGCCGCCTGTGCCCATATGTGGGCCAGATTTGAGGGTTAGCGGCGAGCATGTACTCCTCTAAACTATATCACGCGCTTGGGTCCCCGTAGAATGTCAAACGGAGGACCTCTCCTCGAGATAGGAAGAAGTTTTTTTGTCATGCTTAATGAAGTTGCGGCAGAACCCGTGCTTCAGCGTCTCGGGTTTTCGCTACGCGACAATCGCTACGCGACAACTGACACCCTAGCGTCCGCCGCCTGTAATGATAACAACCCTTTTACTTGGGGAAATCTCTACGGATACCCACCATTGCCGGGCATCTGAGGTTGGGGAATGTCCGACTTGCACAGACTAAAGCCCCATGGTGCCTTCAATCGTCTATAGGCCGGGAAACAGGAGTTGCCAAACTTGCACTGCATCTCCTCCCCGGCGAGTTTCGGTCTCTCATTAGGGGCCTCGTCGAGGTTGAGGGCCAAAATCGTAGACCCCTCCTCAGGTAGAGGACGAGAGTTGCCCTCCCCGACGATCGTAGGAGGCGTTTCAGCACAACGCGCTACACGATAACAACCCTACATTATCTTAGTGACATTATCGAAGTGGCTCAGGTTTTTCACTTAGTTTTGTTATCAAAATCACTAATAGTGTTTCCCATTTCTAAAATATCTATATGATAAGTATAAAGAAGTGTTACACGCACGGACGTTTTCAAAAGTTGCCTAAAAATAAAACGTAGATATATTTTTACTAGCGAACCAGGCGGACGTTGTCCCACCCCCATAATAAAAAAACACCTAAACCTTTTTGATGAATCACTTTATCTACTAGTGAAAACCGTGTGAAAATTCGTTCAGTAGTTTTTTAATTTATCGCGAACAGACAAACAGACAGACGTGACAGAGGACTTTTTTATAATATGTAATGATACAATCCATTTGGTATCGTGCCTCAGACGCTAACCAGTAGTTTTTTCGACAACTAAATACTGCCTACCGGTTTCCTAAACTACAGAAAAAATGAAGAGTTCACCACTACATACATGATGGTATTTATATGTGGTAGAGTCATGCTGAAGCTATTATTGGTTTCAGCATGAATGGGTCGGCTCGTCTTCGGTACTACCACTTACAGGAACACCCACGTAAAGTTGTTCACTATTTTTTTTTTCAGGAAATGACTACGCTATTCCCCCAGCAAGGTCTTAACAGCTTCACCGGACTACAAGCTTCACTGATAAGCTTGTATAGCATCAGTGAGAGCACCGGAGGCCCAACTCAGGCTGGTAACGCAATTGCAACTCCAACATCGCAATAACAACGGATTCAAACAACAGGGACAAACAGATCATGTAACGTTTATCATTGTTAAATGCTGCTACTAATAGATGCAAGACAATCATGTCTTAAAATAATTTCTATTAATATATAATAGAAGCGATTTAAATTGAATACAAACAAAATATTAAATAGGAAAGATAAATTAAAACTATAATCATTGGATGTATGTATAGAGGATACATTAATTAATTCAAGCCGGAACATTTCTACTGATGAGACATCATATGGGGGTACTCATTAAACTAATTCGCTTTCCCCTATCGTAAGTAGTACCCCAGTTTTTCGTAACTCGTTTGATCGTTTGAAGCTAATTNAACGCTAAGCATGCGACTGTAAATTTAAATTCTGGACTTAAGGCTGAGATAGACTGAGTGCGCTTTACAGATCTCACATGCTTTGGTACGGCTATAAAAAAATTACATAAAACTACTAGTCTTTGCCCGCGACTTCGTTCACGTGGAATAATTACTTTGGGCTAACGTTAAGGAACGGACGCTCTGATGAAGAAAAATAAAGCCGATTTTGAAACATTCTTCATTGGTGCTTCGCTTCTATTTGTCTTAGCGCAATGATATATCGCCTGTTACTTTCCTCGATAAATGACCTATATAATACTGATTTTTTTTTTCAAATCGGACCAGTAGTTCCTTAGGTTACCCCCTACAACGTCACAAACTTTACCTCTTTATAATATTAGTATAGATTACCTGCCTTTATACTGCGTCCTGTCTTAAAATTGTAATGTCCTGGTGGTATCTGCATCATCGAATCCTGCTTTACAACAGTTTTCATTGACAACCTTATTATAACCTTTTAGTGATCGCGACACAGTCTACTGTAAAAATAGAATGTCCTTAAAATTTGTAAATGACGCGAGTGCGAGACAAGTAGACACGTTAATTACACAGCACCATGTATACAGACTCGGACTGATAACGGACGCCCTCTATAAATCTCAACAAGATGTATCGTCAAAGATGACATCAGCTCGACCTTCGAATTATCTCGCCGTTATTATAAAACTAGAATTGGACAAGTATTATATATATTAGTTACTACTAAATTAGACTTTGAAAAACCAGATTTTGCAAAAGACTGACTAATTACTTGAAGACAGATCTATATACCATGGCTAGCCTCTGCCCTCGACTTCGTTCGCGTGTAATAGTTACTTTGGGCTAAGTTATAGAGCCAAGTAGTAGTGGTAGAGCCAAGCTGATGCGATTATTGTTTTCAGCACGAATGGGTCGGCTCGTCCGGGAAAGCACCACCCTCTCACAAAAAACCGATAACAAGTAACAGTGCTTGCATTGTTGCGTTTCGTTCGGTCAGTGAGAGAGCCGGAGACCCACCTACCCTCCCCTTCCTGTCCCCCCCACCCTTGTTCCAAACACAGGCTGGCAACGCACTTGTGACTCCCCTGGTTGTTGCGTGTCTATGGACGGCGGTGAACACCTAACATCAGGTGACCC
>JACEII010000149.1:60585-81597 GCA_014332785.1 Antheraea mylitta | reverse complement strand
AAGGTTAACGTGTACCACCGGTGCTATCGTGGCCTATAAAGCTCAAGCTTAATGTGTACCACCGGTGATACCGTGGCGTAAAGCTCAAGCTTAATGTGTACCACCGGTGATACCGTGGCGTAAAGCTCAAGCTTAATATGTACCATCGGTGGTACCCTGGCCTAAAGCTCAAGTTTAATGTGTACCCTCAGTGGTGCTCGTGGCACGGAACATGTTAATGGATGAATTCATAGAAGAGTTGAGGTTATAGCAAGTTGGTGGGAAGTATACCTGGTAAGTGGGGGGTGGCGGTGGGAGCGGCAGCGGCTGCGCGACGTGGAGCTGCGCCTGCACGTGCGCCGGCAACGTCGCTCCCACCAGCCCGCCTCCGCCCTGCGACAACACCAACACAACCAACACTATTACTCATTCTTACACCTTTCAAACAAACGAACAATGATAATATTAAGGACTGTCTTGTACAGAATTAGCGTGCCCGGCGGTCGTTGTCCCGCCCTGATAATAAAAAAATCTTGACAAATTATATATAAACTAGTGGGCGCCCAGTGGTCGACATTCGACCATAGTTATTTGATTTTTTAAAGTTTGAACTTCTATAATCAAAGGTTTTCATCATGGCTACTCAGTTATTTGCCATGACCTTTAATTATATAAACATTTTAAAAAAATCGATGTGTAAATGAAAATTAATTATAAATTTGAAACAAAAACCACGTGGTAAAGCTCTCAAATTTTAAGCAAACATAACTTTACGAAAATAAAGAAATTTATCGCAACACATGACACAATTTTCAATTAATTTTACATGACACCATGACTGGGTGGTATTTCTGGGTGATATTGAATTAAATGTTTCATTATGAGAAATAGTGGTATACTCAGTATCATCGTTTGGAAAAGTAATGGATGCACAATACAATCAAATGGTGAATCCAAGATAAAGATGTTTTTAATATTACTATTAGCTTTTGAAAATAAATTCTTTTTTGTTGCTATATAAGGTTAAATTGCAACATTGAAACCGCGGAGGTTTAAATCATGGATTACTTTTATGAACAAAATTCATATTTTGAATATACAAATTGGCTCATTTTTTTTATTAAATCATCATTTGAAGTGAGTTCACCATAAACAAAAATAAACATTACAGAAATAGTTATATGTTATAATATCATTGTTGAATGTAGAATGAGAAATGGTAATTGGAACGTAAGAGTTAAAAAATACATATAGTCGAGCATAGCAACCTCCTTCCTTGACAACCTTCTTTGAAGTTCGTAATTATTGACGGCTGACAAAATGTCTTTTTTATCTACATGTCTGTATATGTTGTTTAAAATTCGAGTAGTAGTGTGAACTACTCACACATATATATCACACATACACGAACATATTTTAATTAATTTAATGTACTCCTAATGCCTTTTATATAAAATAAACAGCTTTCTGCACTTCTCCGCTATAAAAACTTTAACTATGCCAAATTTCAAGTTCACCCGTTCACGAGAAATAGGTTAAAAAGGGGTACAATTTTTTTGCTTCACGTATTAATATATAGATATATGTATATATTTAAACCTTCCTCATGAATCACTTTATACACAGGTGAAAATCGCATGAAAATCCGTAATGAACTTCAGTTGGGAGTTGATTGATTATTAATCTGCAGTAAGTGCTGAGCTAGAATTGGGAGTTGATTAGTTATTGGTTAACAGTAAGTGGTTCACCTGCGTGTGTATGTGGTGCAGCGCGTGGTGCGGCCACCGCGGCGCGTGACGCACGTAGGGACGCGGCCGCGACGAGCCCACCACGCCCACGCCGCTGCCCACGCCCACTCCCACCGACCCCACGCCTCCCACTCCGCCCACACCGCCCACGCCGCCCACACCGCCGCTGCGACGCTGTACCCACAACACATTCTGTTATACTGATAAAACATGCTAATCGTCGATCTGTTTAAGTCCAGAACATTACAACTGAGCTACGGCTACTTGACGTTTGTATGCGTAATTATCAACCACATATGAAATGTCGACAATGTTGAAAAATATTTGTAAATTAAATTATACCTAATATGTAACGGGTTTTAGGTTTATTATATAAAATATTTCTCAGATATCAACTGGGTATAAATTTGTGTGCCTGAATAATTTAGATTCAACCGGAAACTGTAGGTGTGGCTGCAGATTTAAAAATACAGTTTATATCGATGATAATCGGTTTGGTGCAGACAAAGTTGCACGGGTCAGCTAATTTACAATAAAAACTATATGTTGAATATAAGACTCACATGGTGGTGATGCGAGAGTGGGTGCCTCGCGTGATGTGGACCCATCAGCTCCAGGGGTGCTCCTCGCGCCTGCACAATAACATACCTACTGCATCAGTTGTCCCTTATAAGTACATGGTATAATTTGAAAAAAAAAAAACAAACTGCTACACCCAAAATATCATGTCAGCTACATACATGACAATCAAATACCTCTGTCGCCAGGAGCAGAGGAGCGTGATGAAGGTCAGGAGGCGGTTGGAGGGGTGACAGGGTTCCCTCTCCGCTACCGAGCATCTCGAGTCGGCCACCTTCCGCTCTCTGAAATACATAAAAAAAGAAAATGATTATTATGAATGACATACAGCATTTGATAGCACAACACGTCTCATAATTATTACACGGATAATTAGTCTAAAACCACAAAAAAGTACATATATAGATAGGTAGGTTATATATTAAAGTATCACCTATGAGTTACCTCCATGAGATTAATTTACAAACATTACAAGTTTTGATATGAAAAAAAAAAAGTTGAATTAAATAAAAAAAACTGCTCTAAGAAAAACTCTTTACATGTCTGTATCAAAATATTAATAGAGCGCCATCTCTTGAACTGTGTAGATAACGGGGACTCACATTACATTGTTTTTGTGTTGCTACTTAAACTTAATGTACACGATGAATATCTGAACAACGTTAACGATAGTCTGGATGTCTGGAATTGGCTCTTTCCAGTGCATCCACTAAGAACGATAGTAGTATGCTAAAAAGATAAACTCAACTCGAGTTTGTCGATTTTCGACTGTGTTTTTTGTTCAAACCGGTGGTAGCTTTGTCGTTCATAAGCGCCATCACAGGGCCTAAATTAAATAAAGAGTATTCTTGATTTGATAAATATAGGGGGGGGGGGGGGGGGGAATACTGACTTGCGAGTTGGTGATGTAGTGGGTGTGCGCGTGCTGCGGCGACGCGAAAGGACCGCGAGGCGGCGCCGCGTACTGCAGGCCAGCGTACACACCGCCCATCTACACACGCACGTACGTACATACACGTGTACAATCACACGACACACACCTCATCATATCATGTCGAGTATCATTCAATACGACTATAAAATAACCTGACGCGTTGCAGGCTAATGGATAGGAATTGATTCATTTGATTAAAGTGAAGCAGCTGCCGGAACAAACCCATACATATTCCAGTTTTATAACTGCCTGATGGACAGGTAGGTTAGGTTACACTATAGACAGTATAGCTGTAATGTGTTCTAACACTGTGTTATTGATAAACATGAGCGGTGTTATTACATCGAGGTTGAATACGTATTGAATACTTGCTTTAAAAGGTTACGTTTTAAATGCTCCGCGGTCGCTGAATGTTCGCCATCTTGCTCTTTCATCTCGCTTTGGTTAGGTTTAGTTAGACTTGCGAAAAAAGGATAATGCGAACTTGCCTCGGGCTAGCGCGGTGCATTTAGCACGAAACCTTTTTTAAGCAAGTATTTAATACATATTCAACTTTTTTGTAAAAACACCGTATATTATTTCGATCAAAGCAAGGATTCATTGTAGAACAGTAACACACAAAATTCGGAGTAGTGGCGTATAGTCAGAATGCGTAAATTTGCTACCGCATATTATACACCATGACTGTGTGCTTAGTGTGAGTTTTTGTACCTACTCGGACGCGTTGACGTTCACTACGGTTTGTATGGGATTTTAAAAGCGCCATCTAGTTGCTCGCATGTAAGACGTAGTTTATGAGTGCGAGTTTTATATGTTTACTTTGTTGGTATCGAGGTTCGAAACGCGAGCACGTAGAGACGCGTAAATGCTTATTTGCGAGTGCGAGTTACAATTATATGCCATTTTGACGTTTCAAAAGTAAATATATTCATATTGACATTAGTGTATTTTTCACTTTGAATTTTGTCGTGAGACGTATAGCTTTGTGATATAGAAGTGTTTTTATAAAGTAAATATTATGGCAGCACGTTATTTTTTCGCGATGCAAATGTTGGAAACAGCAACATCACAAGATATTCGGAATAATATAGCCGCTGTTCGTGCAAAATCTCGCACTAGCAGTGATACATTAAAAGATCTCACTGAGATAGAATTTATGAAAAGATATCGGTTTACAAAGAAAACGTTTAAATTTTTGTGTAAAAAACTGAGGTGACACAGTAATCTAAAGTCGTCACAGATCTCCGTGCCTAAAATATATAAATAATACCATAATCTACACGAATTCAATAAAAGATCATTAACAAATGATTAATATATAAATGTTCCACTTACTGTTCCATATAAGTAATCATAAATTCAAATCGTTGATGACTGGTTCTCATTATTTGTATTACAAAAATAGCGACTTTATCTAAAAGTTTAAAGAGAAACATAAAAGTTTTATAAAAAATAATATTGACGCACGCGCACTCAAAATGTATGTAAACAAACGATGGATAACCCGCCTAAACTAATACATAACTTACTTTTTTGAAGAATGCATGGTTATAAAGACTTCATAAATTTAGTCGGTTTATCATAGGACACTACAGCATTGCCAACATAATGATAAAATTTCGCTCGGAAACGTTCATGGAACTAAAATTTTTCGAAACAACTTCACGGTTCGAGGTGAATTAACGTCAGTCGATTGAACAACATGACATGTAACTCACACTTACATGTACTAGGTTCTCGGTACGTTCTATGTACATTCGGTTAACGCTACAGAACATTTATTCGATACAATTTTGCAAACTCACACTAAGCACACTGATATACACTCCTAACGTTTAGTTTACGTAACCACGAGCGGGTGTAATAAGTACCGAGGGGGGTATATATTCACACAGTTTACACATATTATATTTTATATACTATTGGGTCACTTGTATATCCTTTATTAAATTTAATAAACTTGAAGAATTTTACCATGATCCACTTTTCCATAGAGATTACAATTGTATTGCTGTACGGGTCATCGGTTTACGAAAGGATTGGAAAACAATTTACGGAAGCGAGACTTATAAAATCGTAGAATGGTGGTGTCTCTTGTAATATGCGCCTGGTTGGATAACACTCCCAAGTCTATCGCCAAGCAGCTCCAAGTATGTTCCGACAGCTGCATTCGAGAGCCAATTCCTTCGAGTTTTAGCGTATTTACCATCTTAGACCAAATTGTCATCTACTATCACATGAGATTGTCATCAAAGGGTAAAAACTACAAAGTACAAAAAAAATCGGACCAATTTCAATAAAACAATTCCAATTGAAGAATATGTTTACCGTAGTATGATTGCTTTATTTTCAAACGAGAGACAAATAAAATATAATTAATGTTATTTCTATCACTGATTAATATTCGTACTAAATTCCCGCCATAAGACGCCATTTTGTAGACAAGCGACGCGCTACGCGGAAAAAGGCGCGAAGTTCGAGTATCATTTTGAAAAACCTATCATACAGTTAACTCGGAGTTAAAACCATAATACCTATAGCAGTTATACGGTCAAATACAGATTCCTTTTGTCGTATTGTGAAACGAATAATTTGAAATTCCCCTTTGCAGACGCCGAACAAAGAGATAAGTGTTCGTGTAGGAACTCTATCAATTACGAGATACGGAAAATGAAAATGTATCGAATAATAGATACTTTTTAATTTATTACGTTGACATTTTTCATTTTGTTTAATATGTTTTTAAACACAAATCAAACTTACACGACGATTATATATGAAAGGATTCAAATAGTTAGCAACATCGCAAAGCGTTTCCCGATACACCAGTTAGAAATGATAAAAGCACAAAAATTTTAAAAAGTTATTCAAACACGATTATATTTATTCTGTGCTACAATAGATAATGCGAAACAAGATTAACAACATTACTTGAAATCTTATCACTATGTTTGAGGCTATTCGAAATAAAACCTTATTTAATCTTATTTTTTTATATTAATAGCCACTCAAGCTATTCTTACTACTGAGACTACCGAAGACCTGAGGATCGTGTTACATATATCCATACAAAAAAGATGACAAAAAAAGATTTTTATTTGCGAAAAAAATGTGCGTTCTTCTATTTTCAAATACCATAAAATATATCTTGCGATTTACAACAAATATTTTATAAGAATTATTACTAATAATAGCGTACATCATAAATATTAACAAAGAACCACAGATTCGAGAGACCAGATAGCTCACATCATAGTGATAACACGCAAATATCTCACTATAATAGCATTGTATTGTAATATACACAAAACAATTCCTCTAACACAGTGAGATAGCTGATCTCCTTCGCCTGTGGTAGATCAGTAGGCCGCAAGCTTAAACTCATTATGGATCCTTAAGAAATACTAATGTTGTAGCTAACATGATTGTTCTATCAATAATTGAAATGTTAAAATCATAACCGTGCCATTCAATATTATTTATTGCACAATGATGCGTGAATATATAATATAATAGAATACATAAATAAATGCAAAAAGGGAACAGCGCGTAAAATGCACGAGGGAAACCACATCATACGAACAAGACATTCAGAAAAAAGTGGATGTTCTACAAGTTGGTAAAGCTATTTGTTTTATCACTAGCTATATAGTATACTGGCCTCTGCCCGCGACTTCGTTCGCGTTCTCAAAAGGAAAAAAACATCCCGATTTTAAAACATTTTTCATATGTGCTCCGCTCCTATTGGTCGTAGCGTGATGATATATAGCCTATAACCATTCTCGATGAATGAACTATATAACACTGAAAGAATTATTCAAATCGGACCAGTAGTTCCTGAGATTACCCCCTACAACGTCACAAACTTACAAACTTTACCTCTTTATAATATTAGTATAGATCACACCAATGACAACTAGCCCACTGACTTCGGAAATAGTTATGTGCTTATAATGAGGTATAGTCAAATTAACTTAACACCAAGCACAGACCTGCAGTAACTGGGTAGCAATTAAAGAAATTAGCGAAAATGTGACAAGAGATCGGATTTATTTCAGTCAGTAATAAATGCGTTGGTGGATTATCTACATTTTTATCGAGAATGCTTTGTAGTAATTTTCGAAGCGTCGAGTACTTGTTTAAATCGGTGAAGTGAGAATCATTTGGAAAGCATTAATGATACGCAGTAACTCTGCAAGCTTCAAGAGTCAAGTAAAAATTTAACAGTAACAATTGTTCCATCCATATCATGCTTGTAGAGCGAGTCGCGTTCCTACTTCACTAACCCGCACTTAGGACAAATACTCTAGTATCCTTCACCGTACGACTAATTGCAAAACCGTGTTACTAAGCTAATTGCAAACTATAGAAATTAATAAATCTATAAAACTAGGAAAAATATAAACATGAGAAATCGTTTAAAATGTGACGACATCTGTAAGGCGGTGTATTCACACTAGTGGAACATAACATTAGCTACAACATTTAACGGATAATATAATAAGAATAGACAAGCCAGTGTGGCAACACCTAGTGAAGTAGTAGAAGTACACGAGAGTACTGTGCAGTTGGGTATCGGAAGATAATAACCAAAATTATAAAACCAAACAGTTCTACCGTTCAAGCTCAGCGTCAGCGGACACACAAACCCCGCCATTTACCACACTGACTACTCGATATCATGTACACAGCTAAGAGACATCAGCAGGTTCACTGAACCGAGCTATATTAACTTCTTCAAATTAATCTATACATACTTTCAACCCGACAGCCCTTATCGAGGTACAACGATGCTTGTACGATGCAGTAATTTCAGTATAATAACATCAATATTAAACGAAAGCCAAACGAACAGAATCGTTCATTCAACGTCTTGTGAATTCTACCATGAAATATTAATACTGTATCTGAGTCAAGGGGATGTTAGAATTATTTATATTATTCAAACCACAGTAAAGGTCAATAGGAAACATTTCCTTCGTGTGATTTTGAAAACTTGTTAACAAAAACCGGTTAAGGATTGTATTGGAGTGAGGAATAACAGTATTTGTACTAACGCGATTATTTGAAGTTTGCATGGATATCATATTGATAAGTAGTAAATACCGGTAGCAATATCCCCAACACAATAATAGACTATCTATGCTGCTGTGTTTAAATGTAAAACTCATTTAAAAAAAAAAAAAACTTCATGTCCGTATGTGTATGTGTGGAAATGAACTATCTGATGTCGCTCAACTGTGTCTATTAACCTAATTTTAAGGCTAGTTAAAAACTTATCACTTATATAGAAATGAGTGAAGGCAGCCGAGTAAATCCGCATGAAGCCGTGTGTACAGGTAGCGGATGGATCAGTAGAGGCGTAAAGTGACGCGAGCCGAGCCGAGCGTACGCGAGCAAACTCGAGCATACGCGGGCAAACTTGAGCAGATCGCATTAGAGCGACTAAACGCTACTAGACTACTTCAATGAAGTATCGAATCACATGATAGAAAAGTAACTAATGAATTACGAACTGAAACAGATCTTTTGCTCTCCAGCAATACTCGGCTCGACTCACAGTTAATATAATATAATACATACTCATAATGTTACATTACAAAACCATTGAAGAGACAGACTCGCGCTCATGTGTACCAAGCGAACTTCACAAGCCTCACCCCGGAGTAGCGGGATAGCGGGTCGCGGGGGACAATATCACAAAAAAAAAAACAACACGACAGCATAAAAAAAAGTTTGAAATCCCGATTAAAAAGAAATCGATTAGAAATGCAATCAGATAAAACTTGTATCGATATTTCGATTGTTAATATCGATAACTGCTTACCTGCTCTTACCCCACTCTCCGCCACCCGCTGCCTAAAGCGATAAAAACTAACACCAAACCACATGACAGGGGAATACTAAGAAAAAATATTCTTTAAACTAGTCCGCTACTTATGAATTAATTAGAAAAACAGAAATTAATTATATTTATTAAATTGTATTTTCGTTTGATAAGCGGAACACAGTTTGAAAGAAAATTTTGAACAAATATCCGTACATCATCAATGGATTCCATTAGATAAATATAATACGTATTGAGTAAGCATCGTGTCCAGCCATTAGGTGTTATAACAAACAAATCTTTATTCATCACAGTATTACATTGTATCGTGTGCGTGTCAATAGTTTACAATGGAGTTTAGCAGAGGGGTGGAGCAAAGCTTCGTGCAATGGAGACTGAACCCTGTCTCTATACTCAACGAGAGGGGGGCTTTTGACGTCATCGCATATAAGACATTCTAGCATGTTCTTTTTAATTGTATCCCATTTCAAAATAATAAATTTCTATGCTTCAGTCTCTCGTGGAACTGATCACCCTACACCATAGTGACTAGGTTGCATTAGACAGCAACCCAGTCCATGCATGGGACATCACACCCCATCCCCCACTCGCCACACAAGTTCAAAGACTTTGGTATAATACTCTCAATTAGATGAAAATAACATAAATCTAAGAGTATTTGAAAAATTGTTGAAGGAAACTGTTCGGAATTGATTCACAAAAGTAAGTCTATAAGTTTGTGTTCGGGATACAGGTACAGTCCACTCTGCGTGAGCTGAGCTTTACATATACGTGAATGTACATAGATACACCTATAGTACTGGTAGCAGCGTCACGTGTGTCATTATTTATATTTTGTTCACGTGTTCGATTTATTAGTGAAATAGCTTCTAACAGAAATAAACGAACGTATAAGAGAACCTTGAAATAGCCAAGTAAAATAAAATGTATGCAATTTAAATACATGTATGCTGTCATTGATCTCGGACTGCTAACACACCCTTACATATGTACACATACTCATCACTCATACATATCACAGCTGGCCTTTATACCTAAAATACTTTCTCCCACTTATGTTATATACCTACACAAAAATATAAAAAAAGAATGTGGTGTCGTGGGACACCAGGTAGGAACGAAATTCCTTCGGCTAATGTAAAAAAATATAATAAAATAAAAAAAAATCGTGATAAATTTTATGTAATCGTAATTCAAATTATCAATTAAAATAACAAAATACGTCTCTTTATTTTTGTTTGACAACATAAAATTACACAGAAATAGAAATAATTCCAAAAAAGGAGAAAGAGAAAGGTATTATACACTACTCGCTTGTGTATACGACTGTCGCGCCTGCGCACGTCTCATTTAACGGTTTTATTCCACGCACTTTTCGTTACGGTTTTACTATCACATTTTTTCAGTTCGGTCGCGCAGCAAAATCCTATCTCCTCCAAGCCTGCCGTAAGGAACTTCGTTCCAAAATATATTATTAAAAGTTATTTTGTCTGACTCTACTTTCGATAATCCACCCAGACAAATTCAAAGCTCAGCTTGTATAGAGCGGACTGTAGAAATGTTGGATAGATTCATTACCTGCGAGGGTAGATCTAGCATGGGAGGGAGCGGGTGGGGTTAGTGTGTGTGTGTGTGTATGTTATTGTGGTGTGTGTGTGTGTGTATGTTATTGTGGTGTGTGTGTGTGTGTGTGCGTGTGTATACCTGGTAGCGCAGGTGCGGCAGCGAGGGCAGCACCGCTCCCCACAGCTCGGCCGCACCGCTCGCTCCTGCCACCTGCCGCGCGCTCACACCGTCACTCAAAGCAGTCCGACCAACTCTCTAAACGCCTCCCAATGTACTCAGAAAGCACTCATATTTATTTTGTTCAATAACGAAGGTCAATAAAGGCATTTAGAGAGTTGCCGGACTACAGTGCAGTGAGAGCTTCGAGCGAATCACATTCACCAACAGACATTAATGTATCACGAATTTCCAAAACAATTCTATGTATGGATGCGTCCAAGCGAACTGAGTGTTACTTGCGATCCGCTGCTGTTTCAACTAGCGATGATAATTATATACGGATATTCTAAATTAATCATTATATATTGTTATTCAGCTTATTTCCTTATAATAAACATTTTTTTTTCTCGTTCAAGATTTAAAAAATATAACTGCATCATTTAGTCCTCCTTACTTGAACGAAGCCATACTCAAATCGCTTTGCTAAACTTATAAGTAGGTAAATTAATTATAATATATAAATAATGTTTCATTGCAACCAATGCACAGTGTATTCCCGTATAGAACAAACATACAAAAATATTGTTTTTACTATTACACTCCAATATACAATACTAGTCAGAACAAATCTGGTTGTCAAATATTATAACACAATGTATTGACAAAGATGCTCTAATGCAGTGTTTCCCAAACTTTTTTGGCCATGCCCCACATTAACATTTCTAAAATGTTATTGCCCCTCCATACATAATTTTTATCCTTTAAAGATTGTTTTCTTCCCTTAAATATAAATATGATAAGTTTTAGAAAGAGATCACTATGAACTTGCTATCAAAATATCGTAGATTAAATTTCAAAACATATAATAAAAATTTTACTTGACTTCACGACTCTTAATTATCCAGCTGATATTTCGGTAACGTCAAACGAAATTATACCTAATAATTATTAACAGCATTTTTTTTAAAGAATCTGCCTTTTCAGTTAAATCTTACATGGGTATCTAACATTGCATTTAAATAATCCAAAGCGAAAGGGTTAAAGTCGTGTGATTTTTAAATTGCCCCCTTAACTATGAAGTGGTCCCCCTGTGGGGCGTGTACCCCACGTTGGGAAACACTGCTCTAATGTACAATTTATCGTTCATTATAAGGAACATTCTACTAGTATAACCTTTCTAAACTTCTTATACAATTATACCATAATATACTTATCGATTTAAATTACAAGAACATATACTTAATGAAGACAACTTTGCGGCCATTTTCTAATATAGTGATATTTAGTAATAGTGTAATGGCTGGAAAATTGCTAATATTTCATAGATAACATTTCAATAACATGATGCAAATAGGGCCAGACTCTTGTTATTTCTCTGAGTTATCTGATATGAAAACTTGTGAAATGTCTATATAATCACATTTAATTGGCAATTAGAGAAAAAAAAACAATTAAATAAATCATATTATTTATCTCAAACAAATATCACTACAATTGACGTTGCATATGTTATTTAAATGTATGTGCGTGTGTCTTATAGGAGAAACAAATTAAATACATAATATTACTCTGTAAAATGATTGTGTCTCATCTCTTTGCGGTACCATCAATATCACAAAATATACAATTAATGATAATTCCACAACAAATATGCATTTTTACAACATCTGTTTATGAAATTGTGTGTTTAAAATACAAATAGTTGATCAAAATAACTTTGTTACACATAAAAAGCGATATCCTTACATATTTGATAGTTTCTTTTAAACGCCTCACTCATAAATAATGAAATGTATTTTGTATTTAATAAATCTGCAAGACGTATTAAATGTGTCTTCGTTTAGTTATAAATTTTCTTCATACTCAACATTTCCATATAACACATTATGGGTCACATCAAGTAACTCGAGAACCTGATAAACCTTCCAAAGCCATTGAATACATTGTACAACGACTAAAACATGATACAAATCCGATATTATTTGTACCATAAAATTAAGTAATAAACTAATTACAATTCAAGTCATTAATTTGTCAAGTTGTGTACAGAAGTTTCCAGAATATTTTTAAATCAAAACAAGGCGGAATTAAAATGTTTCAACTAGGAAAAAAAAGATCTACAACGTACCTGCGTGCGCTGCGCGTGCTCGCGGTGCGCGTGCGGATGCGAATGCGGATGCGAATGTGGATGCGGATGCGGATGCGAGTGCGGATGCGGATGCGTGTGCGCGTGCGCATGCGGCCACGACACTCCGCCCCCGAGCGCTCCCAGTCGAGCGCCTCGTAACGACATCTGTAACATAGTATTTTTCATACATTAATTCCATTGAAAATTGTTATCATTGTTTTTCATTTTATCTTTGAAGTTACTCCAGAAACAATGTGCAAGTCTGAGTAAAAATCTGTAAACGTTTGATCTATTCTTATAGGACAAATCTTGATATTAGGACAGAAAAAAAATGTGATGCTTAACAAGAGTTAGCCAAGAATATTAATAGGGCTATCAGAAAGAGTGTATATAAAAATCAAAGTGTTGGGTTCAAATAATTGCAAGTACAGCATAAGTTGTATCAAAATGAACAATTATAGCTTTTGTGAATATAGTAAATAGATTTCCAATCGCAATGGTATTCTGAACATGTAGATGCTGCATCGAGACATGATGCAGTTAATCTCTACTCAATAAAGTACTACAGTATAATAGGAATATGGGACTAGATAGTGAATTTCAAAGAGTGGGACAATCTCAATGGAGCTTTAAGTCGCGGTATACAGGAACGAAAAGGCTTGCACAGACACCTTTTAAAACTTGAAGTGGTAATGGTTTATCTGGGTTGATCTGAGAAACTGTACTGTCTGTGTTGATCTGAGAAACTGTAACTGAACTGAGTAGATTATGAGACCTTTTCACAATATTATTTAGGGGCACATTTCACCACAGTAGTGATAGAATTGGAAGTTGATAGAAGGGTATTTATAATGATTCAATAGCAAATATTATAGCAACATCATAATCTATACTATACTAATATCATAAAGAGGTAAAGTTTGTGAGTTTATGACGTTGTAGGGGGGTAATCTCTGGAACTACTGGTTTGATTAAAAAAAAATCTTTCAGTGTTATATAGCTCATTTATCGAGCAAGGTTATGGGCTATATATAATCACGCTAAGACCAATAGGAGAGAAGCACCAATGAATAACGTTTTAAAATCGGGATTTTTTTCCTCTTGAGACCTTCCGCCGCGCTGCGTATTAGCGTTAGTCCAAAGTAACGATTACTACGCGGACGAAGTCACGGGCAGGGGCTAGTAATAAATAAAAAGACAGCATGTAAATAAATCCAGGTAACACAATAATTTTCCTATGAAATAATATCAAAACCAGCGTTCAGAGGCTTGCAAATGCGTCGTTACAGTTCAAAATTAGCTTAATCTAATTTCAATAGTTCATATAACATTTCCATTTTTAATTTCCACGTTTTATACATCGAGACCGAAGTTCAAATTTTACCGTTCATAAGGTTTTCTATTATCCTCATATTTAAATGTACAAAAATTTGCAGATGTTCAAAAGTAACGTAAAATGTTAGGGACAGTTAAAATCGGATTCAGCTTATTTTGAAACGTAACGACTCAAACAAATAAGCACGTAAGTCTTTCTGATATACATATGGTGATATGTAGCGACAGTCGAAGTGGATGTGTGGGATGGTGTTGGTGACGGTGGTGGTGGTGGTGTTGTTGGTGATGTTGGTGATGGTGAGGTACCTGGTTGATGTCGAGCAGCAGGGGTGCGTGGTGCTGGAGGTGGGCGGGGCGGTGTTGCACGTGGTGCGCGCGCTCGCCGCCGCCCCCCCCACACCGACGCGGACGCGCCCACGTACCGCATCCGCCGTCTGCCAACACACACACATACACATCTTATCACATTGTTTTTGATGTTAAACATCTATAGGCGGAGAGTAAACCTGATTGTTGGTGTAGCGACGCAATACACGAACAATGCACTATTATCGAAATACTCAAAAACATTTGCAACCCCATTTGTATAAACATAAGATTCAAACTGTTTTGTCGGCCACTCGTTCTATTAGTAATTAATACACGGCACGACCTAGCGCCCTTTGATAAATGCCGCTAAATACACCACGCCTGCATCTACTTGAATTTTTGTAGTTTGTATTTGAACAAATAATTATTTGTATAATAAAAAACCTTTTAACAAGAAATTAAACCGCCGAAAAAACTGAAAAACAAAAAATAATAAACCTTGTACTTCAGTAATCTTAATAATTAAGTTCTTAAAGTAATGTAAGTATACCTAAATGATTTTAAATCGGCGCCAAATAATCAATGAACTAAATTACTTTAAATTCAAACATGTAACCAAATCAAATTAAAAATATAATGTGAAATCTCCAGCGGTAACGTGTGTGCCGCGTTCGGTTTTTTTTCTTGTCAAAATATACATGGTACCAACTTCGGGGTACTCTTTCAAACCAAAGAATAATAATTAAAGTCGGACTATTCTGTCAAAAGTTATACGCGGTCATAGATATAATCAGTGAGTGAACAATCGATCACTCTCTATTTTCATACCCTTAGGGTTGAAATTTATTCCTCAAATTTATATGGGACCAACTTCAGAGTGGTACCCTTTTCAATCCAAAAATCGGACTATATTGTAAAAAGTTATGCGTGATCATACATAAAAAATCCGTTTTTTTCGTCGGATAAAAATAAATAAACAGTCTTTATGTTATGGAACAAATTTGTAATGTTGTAAAATTGTAATTTTATAGCTGATTCCTGTCGTAATCTGTTCTTTTAGGCATATAATTTATGCGAAACAATTTCGAAGTTTCACATCTGCCAGGCGTCCCGTGACGGCTCGATTTCTAAAAAATGTTATTTTTGACATTTATTCTTCTACCAGATTATTACTGCCATTGACGAGTAGGTAATGTGATATTGCCAAGTTTATTCAAGATGGTGTTTATCTTGTTAGAACTTTCAAGGGAGTTTTTGAGGAAAGTCAGAATCATCGTTCTGTGGTATTATTTCTCATTCACATTGCTTGTCAATGACCAGACTAAAACACCTCTAATATTACAAAATATACGAGTCAAATAACAAAAGATTATGCACAGAATATAAAAACCACTACATGACATGACATTCTAAGATCCCACCAAAATTTCCTCCATCATATTTAAGTTCCTCTAGCACAGGGTTCTTCAAGGGATGTAAATTTTTTTTTTCGTCTGGCGTAGTAGTCATTGACCCAGCAAGGTCTTAACAACTTCACCGGACTACTAGGATGTAAAAGTCAAATAACATAACTATACTCTACTGTAAACTAAACAATAATTATGTAAATTAGTTTTCATATCTGTATTAGAGATCTATAAAAGAACATAAATAACAAACACATTACTACACCTTTTGAGTCCAATTTTATAACTCGGTCAATAAGATCTGTTAAAAAAGTGCTTAAGGCCATCAGGCGATTATTGTTTGGAACCAGCTGAGATGCCTTGATGAAATTATTTTAATGGACTCTAGCCTATAATTGACGTTAGTAATTTCTTCAAAAACTCCAATAGCGGATTAATAAACCATGACATTATGGGGATCTATGATCGAGCGGAAGAACATGATGGATTTACTTACGGGGGCTGGTAGTGGTGCCTCGGAGTCCGGCGTTCGACAGCCGGCGCCGGAACTGATACGTTGCTCTCACCTTAACCAATATTTATTAATTTATATACAATTGTGCATAATGCAACAGTAAATCATTATCATGATTTTTAGTCTATACTAATATTATAAAGAGGTAAAGTTTGTGACTTTGTAACGTTGTGATGTTGTGGGGGGTAATCTCAGGAACTATTGGTCCGATTTGACGAATTCTTTCAGTATTATATAGCACATTCATCGAGAATATATAGGTTTATATATAGGTTATAGGCTATATATCATCACGCTAAGACCAATACGAGCGGAGCGCACCAATGAAAAATGTTTATAAACCGGTTTTTTCAAGTTTAAAAGCTAGATGATCAAATATGGCTAATGAGATGTGTTTAGATGCGAGTTCTTTGTACAAACGAGTCAAGCACACAATATCATTGTATTAAGAAGTCTTATTATTAAAAAAAAAATCGAAAATGTTCTGTCTTCTCTATGGTCGAAGTTGGATCACTGGACGAGCACTCGTATTGTCAAAACTTCCCTCTTTTTATTGTGATTTGGATTGAGGTCTTCCTAACGGTGCTGTTTCAAGAAAAGTGTCTTATATGGATACCTGAAGACAGGTGCCTGGAGATCCGCCGCCGCTTCCTGCTGGGGCTGTCTCCCGCTTTCGAGGAGAGCTCGCCGTCGGAGGAGCCGCCGCCGCTCACCAGCGACTCCACCACGCCCACTGCACCCTCCAACGGATTCGTGTCCTGGTATAAACATTGCGAATCAATTTCTAATTAAAGGAGACGTGACAGCATATCCAAAGCATTGCCCACCTCCACTAACTCAACTATAACATATGCTAATGTCAGAGTATTTGTTTTAAAAAGTCTTTTTTCATGTTTGGAACCTTCAAAAATTTTGGCATAATTTTACTTAGGTTTTTTAGGCAAATGAACAGGTGAGTCACCTTATGTTAAGTGATCACCGACGTCCATAGACACTAGCAACACCAAGTGCGTTGCCAGCCTGTGTTTGGGGGAGGGAAGGGGAGAGCGGGAGAATGGGCCTTTGGCGTTCTCACTGCCAGAACGATACGTAACGATGCACTGTTACTTCATGTGGGTGTTCCTGTGTGTCGGGTGGTACTATCTTGGACAAGCCGACACATTCATGCTGATACCGATAATAACTTCAGCGTGGCTCTATCACTACTAAATTTAATTGTTGTCTATACGGTCACTATTGTCAAATACCAAGAAACAACAATAATGCAGATATCATTATATCTGGGTAGGGCAAAATAAAAATGTGTGGTTTATGAAACCACGATACAAGTGAAACTTTATTTCGTATAGTAGAACATATAATCGAACATTTTCGGAGAATTATTCAACTTACAGTGTTAAAATCGCGTTTTTAATTTTAACTTAATAATCGTAAAACAGAAATGATAATGTTAAATCATTAATAGATGTTGGTATCGGCTGAGTGCATAAAGCGCTCGCCTTAGTAGCCCGATGAAGCTGTTAAGGCATTGCTAGGCCAATATCGTTGTCAGTTTGAAAAAGAAAAAGAGAATATTAGCGTTGGCTGCTACGCCAAGCGTTTTCACTTAATAGTTCGGTGAAGCTTTAAAGAACTTTCCGGGTCAACAGCGTTTTCATTTCGAAAAAAAAAAAGAGCCTTTTCACTTCACCCCTACTCCGTGACCGCGCGCCGTCTGTAATGCGACATGCAATAGATGGACGAATATATTTCAGTCGATGGCAAAAAATTTATACAATATATAAGATTGCTTAACCCTGTTGAAGTAGAACAGTTACTAATTATGCATTACTAGCTGTAGGAAGCCCGCCTATAATTTGCCTATACCTATACTGACCATATCTGAAACCTTACCATGTGATGTGTGTGTAGCAAGTGGGACGGTTCGGCCGATGTGCCAGCGCCGGCACCGGGGCTGCCGCGAAGATCTGAAAATAACGTAGCACCTTAAAACGTACCAGAAAATAAATCATACATATGTAATACATCAATATCTAATGTACTAATTGTCAAGCTATCAAGCTTTGGTACGTTACAATGAAAATAGCAATAGATAACTAGAAATCTGAGTGAAATGTGAAGAATTGTAACAAGAGACGCTGAATTAACTTCATGAGTAGTTTCAAATAAAAGATGCTTTATTCAATTTAGATCATCAGAAGGTGTCAAAGCTATCACCGGTTCTGACAAACAACCCTCTCATCGAGAAAAACCGATAATTAACTTTTATGAACATATATTATACGTTTTTACATACATTTTTAATGGACACATTAACATACGTTTTTAATGGTGCAGAGAGGGGAGTAATTTCCAGACGTTACCTACCATCCATCGTTCACATATTGATCCAGTTCATAATAACCTTTGACATTAAAACCCGCTTAACATGACGATTCAACGCACTATCCGACAAGTCGGTAATGTGTTTTGGGATTTTGTTATAAAACTTAACATTATTATCTAAAAAATATTCCTGGTTTTAGTGAGCCTAAAACAAGGAAAGAGCAATTTGTTATTATTTTCAGTAATTAAATTATGTTGGTCTTTTACTAGAAAACTAGATGAACTGTAACTAAGTTTTTACGAACATATATATTCGAAATATATGGAAATCCAGTGTCATAATGTTTGTTCACGATAAACTCTGAAACTTCTCAACAGAGTCAGAAACGTTATGTATATTCTGGTCCAGCTTGTGAGATATAATAATTTATACTTCGAGTAATGGTCTCGAGATTAATTTACAAAATTAACGATTGTAAATATTGATTATTATTATTAAAGTCAGCCTCGAACAGATCGTGCATTAAATTAGTTTATTGACAGAATACTGTAGGACCGACTGTTATACTTACTTATCTCATAAATGTCGCCACGTTTTAATTTTGAATATATTTTTCAACTCCAATCTATTTTCTAAATACTTTCTTAATCACTATCAGCTATTAATTTAATTCTTCGTTCTTTACACCCACAGTTTTTACACAGACCTATTATCCCATGATACCAAATACTCTGTAATAATTTTAACTCAATAGCAATAACTGAGCCACAGCAACGCGTGGCCGGGTGTGGATAGGCAGTATCCATCTATACTAATATTATAAAGAGGGAAAAGTTTGTGAATTAGTGACGTTGTAGGGGGTAATCTCAGGAACTACTGGTCCGATTTGAATAATTAATTCAGTGTTATATAGCTCATTCACCGATAATGATTATAGGCTATATATCATCACGCTAAGACCAATAGGAACGGAGCGCAGATGAAAAATGTTTCAAAATCGGGATGTTTTTTCCTTTTAAGAACGCGAACAAAGTCGCGGGCAGAGGCTAGAATTATATCAAGTCGGGGCACAACTAATTTTTTTTTTCTCGAACTGATTACGCTATTGACCTGACAAGGTCTTAACAGATTCACCAGAATACTAAAGCGAGCGCTTAAGGCACTCAGCCGATTTTATTCGGGCAACTAGCTCAAAGGTGCACGGCACACCTCGGCTTGGCTGTTTCATGCAATTCGCGACCTATCTAAGCTAAACTAAGCCAAATATCCATACTTTTATGAGTTGTTGAAACATATATGTATACCAAGCATACGAGTACATACCTCAACAACTCTTATATATAATTCGTATCGGATAATATTCTAAACCATTTCAGTTCGATAAGGGAAGAAAATAAAACCCTTCCACTTTCATATGTAAGTGTGTATGCGTGCACGTGCGTGGAGGTGATATGTGTGATGTTGTAGCAGTGATGTAAAATATTGTGTGAGTGTATCGCGCGAAGGCACAGCTGGTAATGAAATAAGATGTAGGTAATACCGATACTCAGACGTCTTTGGTCGTGGTGGTGGTGTGTGGGAGCGCGCACGTCCCTCTTGGCAGGGGGAGGCGCCGGCGCGGGGGGGTGGGGACTGCGCCACGCACGCCTCCTTCGGGCTGCCGGCGCTGCTGCCATCGCTGTACACAACATTGTCCAATATTAAAAACTCTTTTATCATATCTTACATTCCATTAAGTTGAACTCACTTATAGAATGATCAGTGCCCACGGAAACCAGACATTTGCTAGAGTACGCCACAGTACAGGTTCCACATAGGTTTCTGAATGTAATGAACCATTCGCAGCGAATTCTTTGAAGAACCGTTAACAATGAATTCAACGTTACCTGAGTTGAGATAGTAGTCAAATGTTAAACCTTGTAACTTAACCCCCGAACTGTCCTTAAGGCTCCGTAAGCCATAAGGTTTTTAGTTCCTTATGATTCACTGCTCAATAGACCATTAGGGCAATATAAGTTTAAAAAATTACCTGTATCTATTACAAAATTTGAAAAACTTGAACAATAACAAATTGTGTAATATAAAATTATAAATTAAAAAACATGATACGCCATTTTGAGATCTCGATTTTTAAAAAAACTTTTTAACAAAAAATTAAACCGCCGAAAAAACTGAAAAGCA
>JACEII010000149.1:30482-60185 GCA_014332785.1 Antheraea mylitta | reverse complement strand
GTAATTTTTTATCTTCTTAATCTTCAAGACCATAGAATTAATGCTTCGTGGTTTTATTTTTCATTCATTTCACTTATGCAAAATAAACGAACGATATTATATAATACGCAACCAATTTCTACACGATATAGAATCATGTAACACAATATTATGAAAAAAATATAAAATCCACTACATGACAGACTGAAATCCCGCCAAACACTCTTAAAAAACTCTATTCTACATTCGTTTTGTTGCCAATTTGTGATATATTACGTATTATAAAAGTAAAGTGAGTGTAATTTATATTAAAATAAATTATTTTTGGTGAATAAAATCTGTGATGCTACAAACATGAATTTTTTTTTAACTCTGTCGATATGTCTGTTTTTTTTATTTGGTCCGGGTAATCTCCGAAACGACTGGACCTATTTGAATGTTTTTTTCTTCTTAGAAATGACTACGCTTAATAGCTTCACCGGACTACAAGTAATATTTGAACGGGAATTCTACGGGCAAATAAGTAACTAATTAGCTGTTTTATTTAATATTGTTGGATAATGTGTAGCTTCATATTTTCATTATTTTCTTATATAGTGTGAGCACTGAGGGTGATATATAGTTTAAAATTCCAGTTATGTGGCTGATCATAATCCCATCCCATTCGATACACTATTAGTATTCACATACATAATGTACACGTTACCTGTTACAGTAGGTGATGTGCGTGTGATACAAATATTTTTGAAATAGTATTATTGTAATTTACACTAGATGTGTAATCACAATTTTAAATTTATTTGATATATTTAAAAAAACGCGTGCGAAGCCGCGGGTAACAGCTAGTGTTCTAATAAATACGGTATTTTTTAAAACTTATACTGCCGCGAGATTTTTAACCAGTGTATCATACGGTCTACATTCATTTGTATGGAGCTTAAATCCTTCTGATCTCGGACAGAAAAGGGGTTAGCTGTTTAATGATGCCTATATATTTTCGATTAGATGTTCAATTTCCATAGACTTATACGACACTAGCATACCCGTGGACACCAATAATTTAAAAAAAAGTTGATAAAATGTAACCTTGAGTTGCCTTATATACCTAAACCTTTCTCACGAATCACCTTAGTTACTGGTGAAAACCGCATGAAAATCCGTTTAGAAATTTTTGAGTTTATCGCGAACACACACACAGACAAACAGACGTGTCAGAGGACTACTAATAATATAAAGAGGTAAAGTTTATGAGTTTGTGACGTTGTAGGGCGTAATGTCAGGAACTACTGGTCCGATTTGAATAATGAATTCAGTGTCATATAGCTCATTCATCGAGAATGGTTATAGGCTATATATCATCACGCCAAGACCAATAGGGGCGGAGCACATATGAAAAATGTTTCAAAATCAGGATGTTTTTTCCTTTTGAGAACTGCTGCGTATATTTATTAGTATATCTATACCACGCGAACGAAGTCGCGGGCAGAGGCTAGTGATGAATAAAGATAATAGATATATACTAAGTATGTATTTAGAAGACCACATATCATTACCTCGAACGATCTGTACCAGCCTATCTCTCGAAACAGAGCGTGTTCACGCCCACGCCCGCTTAACCACAGATCACGCCGCCATGGTCTGGGGGTTAATTTCGCTCCCGCACACCCGATTAGGCCTCCCACGGCAGTGGCTCAAGCCTAGATTCGATCCCTCGGTAGGGAGCCCTTGAGTGCGTTGCTTGCGCGATACGGTGATACACAAATATACATCACCGCTACAACACTACACGATCACCCCCACACACGTGCACGCCTACACGCTTACACATGAAAGTGAAAGGGTCTACTTTTTTCCCCTTATCGAACTGAAAAACTCTTAATTTTCCAATAATAAATATATGGAGGAGTTGTTGAGGCGTGTATGCTTGGTACACATATACGTTTCAACAACTCATACATATATGAATAGTTAGCTAGGTTAGTTAAGATAGGTCGCGATTTTGCATGCAACAGGCAACAGCCAAGCCGAGGTGTGCCGTGCACCCTTGAGCTGGTTGCCAAAATAAAATCGGCTGAGTACCTTAAGCGCTCGCCTTAGTAGTCCGGTGAAGCTGTTAAGACCTTGCTGGGTCAATAGCGTAGTTATTTCGAAAAAAAAAAAAAAAACATATAATTACTGTTAGTACCTTTAAGAATATTTGTTCAGTACATAACTCGGTGCAAAATCTCACACACAATACATTGTAACCGGCACCACCCGAGCAACCATTAAGAATGATTTAATTACGCACTCTGTAAATTGCTAACTAGTAATTATACGAGTTGCAAACTGCGTCATTAGCAATCAGTTACAATGTTGATGCGACGTTTCCACATGTTTACACGGAACCACAAACAAGGGCGTAGTGTCATCGTTCGCATATACTTCTGGACAGGTTTTATATCAATTTTTAAGCTATTGCACATCTTCTATCGCGGGCCTTGAGCGTGGAGACCGAATCCAAAAATTCCGTAACGAAAAAACCTAACACCCCCCACTCTGCCTACCATGTAGCTCGGCCAAGCGTTCGCTTAACGTATATATGGTACGACTATACAAAGCTCGCACGGATCGAGACGAGCTGCTCCGAAATCGGACGAGTACGTAATCAGCTGTTTGTGAGAAAGTATACTGGTGTATAGGTATTTATCATCTATGTACAACAGTGAATATCTGTACTCGTATAATTTCTGTAGAAAGTGTTTTCCTGAATAACCTACATGTATTGTAAGATAATAATAATATTTTGAACAATATTAACTTCTCTTTTATTTATTAAAAGAAAAAAAATTGTTTTCTTATCGGTCACCACGCTCAAAAAGTGTAACTTGAATTAATATCAAAGATAAAAAACAAAGGAAAAAAAATACTGCATAAATAAAATAAATAAATAGTTATAATTGCATAAGTTAATAAAAATGCTATGCAATAGTTTTACCGCGGCAGTCCCCGAGTGCCACACGTATTTTATAGATTTTTTTCAATTTCATACTCTAACTTCCGTAAAAAGCCGTCATGATCTACATACTAGAAACTGACAAACTGGTCGTCCCATATTTCAGGCTCAAAGTTACTGATGTGAAACATCTATAGGCGTGGGTAAACCTGACTGTTGGCGTGGCGACGACGCGACCATGCCATGCGTAAGCGACTGTGCGTAATCTCTCTTACCGCACCGAGCTCGCATACCTATAGTGTAATATAAGAATTCAAGAATTTGTGATTCCATCGATGCAAACAATTTCAATGTTTCACATCTGCCAGGCGTCCCGTGACAACTTATTTTTTTTTTAAGTAATAGTAGTAATAGTGTTAGGTTTTACAACAAAGTCCCAAAGCATAATACCGACTTGCCGGATTGTGAGTTTAAGCGCCATGACAAGCGGGTTTTGGTGTCAAAAACCTATTATAAAGTGAATCAAAATGTGTGCACCCACAAAAACTATTGTGATATATTCTAAATACTATATTTGTATATTAAGAAGATAAACCAGATCGAGTTTGTTACCGGTTCTTCTCGATGACTAGGTTGTTTGACCGAACCGGTGATAATTTTGATGTTCGTAAGTGCTTCTTAGAACCAAAATTGAATAAAGTATATTTGATTTTGTATCAAGCTCCGCAGTGAGACGTACTATATATTGCACAAGTGACCTTCAACCGTACCACACACGTACTAAGTAAGCACAGCGCTTGTCGCGCCGCGTGAGATAACTCGTATCAACAAAGCTCTTTGTTCGCTATTTATATACACAACTAGTGAGTGCCCGCGGCTAAACTCGTGCCTCTCGTCCCAATCTGTACTAATATTATAAAGAGGTAAAGTTTGTGAGTTTGTGGCATTGTAGGGGGTAATCTCAGGAACAACTCGTCCGATTTGAATAATTCTTTCAGTGTTATATAGCTCATTCATCGAGAATGGTTATAGGCTATATATCATCACGCTAAGACCAATAGGAGCGGAGCACAGATGAAAAATGTTTCAAAATCGGGATGTTTTTTTCCTTTTGAGAACTGATGGGTGTATCTACTCCACGCGAACGAAGTCGTGGGCAGAGGCTAGTACTTAATAGTTTGTTTACTTGATTTGCATTAAATATTCATTTAATATGTTTGCATAATCGATTATTTATAACAATTATTCGATTCTGTATGGTTTTGACACATTATTACAGGAAGCATTATACAATACTGAGATCATCTATTAAAATAAAATAAAATATATATTGTGCTTCAAATGGAGTCAATTTTTATTTCTTAAACACAACTTAAGAATCTTTATATGTATTTTTATGTATAAATTTCTTCCATACGTGTGTATGTCACTGAACTCCTAAACGGCTGGACAGCTTTTGATGATTTTTTTGTGTGTTTAGGTGGATTCCAGAGTGGGTTAGATTCGTAATCGAATTTCGCGAGACGTCCTATGTCGGCTATGGATCGCGACAGGCTAGTGGAATTAGTAGTGTAGACACAGCGAGATTTGAACGGACAGAGATCGAACCGCGAACGGCATCATAGCGTGAATCGAGCCTAAATATATAGTAGTCACGGTTGACTGACATTCGTTTGAGTTTAGTATTGTGTGACGTCACAGGCTTCCCGAGGCGGGGTCATCGACCTGACCTTCCCATCCCCTCACCCCCCGCAAGGGTCCGGGATGTAATGGCGTCAGTCACGGCCGGTATCGCTTCCCCGCCTGTTTTGTCTCACCTCACAAACCCTCCTGTATAGACGTGTTGGGATAACTGTTTCAGTTTGTAATATTCTAGCTGATAGCCGCGACTTCGCCCACCTAGTTTATTATATCTCGAAGGGCTTAATTAGGCAGCATTTTCCACGATATCTTCCAGACGTTTTGACCTTTTCCAACATTGTCATTAATTATCGTTATATACCGACCAATTCACACAAATTTTCGACAAAACATAATACCTAAAGCCATTGATATACAAAAACCCAAGATTCACACTTAACGTTTCACAGCGGGCATACAAAAATGAGTGCATAATTTTGTATTGCGTCACTAGCGTCCTTGTAAACACACACTTGTAAACACAAGTGTTACTTTGGTCTAACAGGCGTGATAGACGCAGCGGAAGCACTCAAAAGGAAAAATACCCGATTTTGAAACATTCTTCATTGGTGCTCCGCTCCTATTGGTCTTAGCGTGATGATATATAGCCTATAACCATCCTCGATAAATTATCCCTTACACGTCACAACGCCCTTACTTCACAAACTTTAACTCTTTATAATATTAGTATAGATGTTAAAAACCGCTTTTTCATTTGCGTTTATTGCCTTTATGACATTTTCATTTTCATCTATAATCCACAATGTCTCACGCCGGAGCGTCCACGGCCTGACGGATGAACCTGCTAATTCCGTCGTCAGTCACATCGGTATAAAACACAATACATTGAAGCCTTTTTTATAGAGATTACAGGTTTGCATAGGGTAATCCGTTCGTGAGGTGTGAGGCGGAGAGAGGCGCGTGCTCGCTGCCTTTCGCAACCAACGAAAGCGGTACAAGTGAAAGCACCACGAGCGAACGAGAAGCGCCACCAGCAACACCGCGAGCACGTCCACAGCCAGCACTCGTAAACTCAACACTCGACATATTACATATCCATCTATACTATATATACATGTAAGTACTTGGGCGAATGAGCCTAGCTCAGTTCGTGAAAAAAAAAACATTTATAAATTAAAATAAACTGTTAGGTTTTATCTACGAAAAAAAAACTGTTGGGCTTGCCTCACAAAATTAGCAATAAAAAAAAAATAGAATAAAAAGGTATCTCTTTTGCTGTCACTCGGATTCGAACTGGGGTTACACGGATTTTCGAAGCAAACGATTTCTATATGAGCTACTTTTGTTTTGACAGCGCCGGCGAAATTTACCTTTATATTCTAGCTATATTTGTTCATTGCCTCAAATCTCAATAAAAAAAAGTTTTCTATGAATAAAATCTAGCTAATATCGATTTATCGTCCCCGAAACTACTTACTTACTAAGTTTCACGGAAATTGATGAGGCCGTTTCCGAGATCCTGAATATATACAAATATAAAAATATACAAGAATTGCTCGTTTAAAGGTATTAGATACATAGATAGATAGATGTAAATCTGACGTGTCTATAACTTTTAGATTTTTGTAAAAAAAATGTTGCAGGTGTCAGGGAATAAGCAATAAAATACCTTTCAGTCATTTTTAGAAATGTCTGTCTGTCTGTCTGTTTGTTTGTTTGGACACGCATCGCAGCTAAAATACTGCGTTCATGATAAAACCGTTTCAAGAAGATCATAAACCATTTCTTCGAGTAAAATTTAGTTTTTGTTTCATTAAAATTAGGTATATATTATGTCAAGCTTTGTTTTTTATCGTCAGGGCGGTATAATGTCCGGTAGGCTCCCTGGTATATACAGATCAGTGATTTTCAAAATGTGAGCCGCGAACCCCCGGGTATCGATAAGGTAAGCTTCTATAGTGAAGTTGCAAAAGGTTAGGAATACCACTGCAGTAATAAAAAAAAGTGTGTGTACTTATGTACAGGCCTTAGAAGTTATACTTCTTTGACGTAACAAGATAAAAATCTTTTGAAAAATTTTATATTTCGCCTTATTCTACGTTTGTAGAAAAAACGACGCTAACAGTAGAAAAAAGGTATTTAATACATTGAAAGTTTTAATACTAATAATTTCAAACTACAAATACAAAGAAACAAAACTTTGACTATAGCTAACTTCAGGGTGTCGAGTTTTCGTGACGGTGTGCGCGCGAATCGTAAAATTTACTCTCATCATTTTTCCCTGACGCGCCAAAAGAAGTATAACTTAAATAACTTATGAAATCTCTTTTGTAATAAAAATAAAATAAAAATGAAGAAAAATGAAAATAAAAATGAATATATGACAACTCTTACGTATTTATCCAAACCATAATTATGAAATTGAATAAATATTTTGGATTGAATATGTGTCATAAAATAAAATACATAAAAAAACAACGGGCGGGCTAGAAGGGGGGATCGTGAAATATTTCTTCATACTAAAGGGGTCGTGTCATAAAAAAGATTGGAAAAACACTGGTATAGATAGATTATTGTCTCAAGCAGTCCGATACATTCAAGACGTAACTAGGTGTAGTATGGGGCTTAGGTTGAATGGAACTCACTTTGTACCATTCCAGGTCAGTTCGTGCCTCAGCAACATAACGTAACAATTAACTAATGTAACTTTACGACACACCATAGCACCGGGTTACATTGCAATGCGTAAGCGTATTTATTATATAACTACTGACGTAACCAGTTATATCACAGCTTAATTAAATATTAACCTTGTAGACATATGTATATACATTTTGTATCATTTCTGATTTCAGGATTTTTTTTATTTGATTCTCATAGATTATTACTGCCATTCTCAGGGTAGGTAATAACAAGTGTCTTGAGATAACATCAACGTTCTAACAAGATGGCGGCATCCATATTAGAACTTCCATGGAGTTTTTGTTGCATCTCAAAATCCACGCTCCGTGGTATTATTTCCAATTCACTTGTGCACAATAACCGAACTATATTACGTAAAACACCAAGAATATTACAAAATATACGAGTCAAATAACATTGTGAATCACTAGCCTCTGCCCGCGACTTCGTTCGCGTGGTATATACTAGCTACTCAAGAGGAAAATAAGACCAAATTTTGAAACATTCCTCATTGGTGCTCTGTTTCTATTGGTCTTAGCGTGATGATATACAGCATATTGCCATCCTCGATAAATGAGCTATATAACAATGAAATATTTCTTCAAATATAATTAAATATAATTTTTCAAATCGGACCACTCGTTCCTGAAATTACCCCCTACAACGTCACAAACTTTACCTCTTTATAATATTAGTATAGATTAAATGTTACACAACAAAGTCCTCTGCCACGTCTGTTTGTCTGTTCGCGATAAACTCATAAAATACTCAACGGATTTTTATGCGGTTTTCACTGTTTATTATCAGGACGGGACAACGTCCGCCGTGCCCGCTAGTACAATGTAAATTCCACTACATGAAAGACTGAAATTCCACCAACACTCTTGTATCATTTCGGGTTAAGTGATAACCCGGGTAGGCAGGTAATATGCAGTCAAAGCTATGGATGGTCAGACATTTGCTGTGGATCACCAACAACAACGACGCCGGGTCATCGCAGATGGTTGCAGGAGGTTTGGAGAGAGAATTAAAGAGCGTTATATGCTGATAAATTTCTCGCCAGACTGCCACATCGATCATCTGTAATATCGCTGGAACGACTCAAGCCAGCATATATATACAATGAGTCAGAGAACACCATCATCTCTCCAAATCTCCTGCAACCGTCTGCGACGACCCGGCGTCCTTGTTGTTAGTGATCCACCACACATTGATATACAGGAATATCGTAAGCTTTACTATATCGTCTTCTAAGACAATAACTGTCCTCGTTAACACTACTATAATACAACTGTGAATTCTACAATGTGACTGTTTAGACAGTCGCAACACTCCTGGAGGACACTCTGCACTCGATTCTTGGTCGATAACAAAATAGGTGCTTAATTTTTGACCTAATTATCTAGAAAATACATAAATTAACCACAATCCTCTACGCGTCTATCTTAAAGCAAAGTGTCAATTACCGTCCGGTGGTTTTAATTTCATTTGAACGTGAATCCGGGAACGTAAGGAACAAAACGTTTTACTGTCGAAAGTTATTAACTCCGGTTCGCTCATTGTATCTTTTGGCACCGGTCATTGCACTTCGGTTTATTATTTTATTTACACGTTTGTAGCTATAATATTGAAAGACTTAGAACAAACTTTAGTTGGGGTTTCTTTTTTTTGTTCTTTATTTACATTAATTTTAATATTAATATTTTATACGTCAAATTTGACCATCAAGTGACATATCCTAAAATATTGCGAGTGTCTAAACTTTCACCTGGTATATGTGTACTTTTTGGGTGAAACAAAAACGTGAAACTCACGTCATCGTCACCGCACGCTTCCCATGAGCTATATGTATACTGTTTTGTCATCAAGGCGGAGTAAAATCCGGCGGGCTCTTTAAATAATTCAGACTATAATTCAAATCAAAAGAGAGCAGTTATTTCAGTGTTTTGAGTTTTCACTTTTGTCGGCAGTCTTTATGACTACTTCAATTTTTTTTTTGTGAATTCGACATCAGGATAAATGTTTTTATTCAGTAATAAATTGTAAAATAATTAGAGGTATAAAGAGTTTTTTTATAGTAGAATGGCAAAGTGACTGCACTATGCCTGATGGTAAGCACAGTTCAATTCAAAAACAACGGCGACTGCCGAGAGATACGTCATCCTTCGTCGATCGCCGCTGTCATGCCGGCCTGCGTAAATGCCTCTTCAAGTTACGCTTGAAGGTCCCCATATTATAGGAAAGAGGGAACACACTAGCCGGGAGATTATTCCAGTTTATTCTACCAATGAAATATTTGTTATTGACAATCATAAGACGCCTTTACTCATGTCTCGTGATGATAAAAGACATTGCACCCAAGTTTTTAACATGTAAATTTTATTCATAATATAGTTTTTGCACGTGGAGTCTAGTATTTATAAGAACTCTGGGCCTGGCACGTAGATATCTAACGCTACAGCGGACCTGTGCTCGTCCACGTGTCCTATCAACAACGCTATAGTGTTTTTTTTTTCTACCAAAACTGTATTCAGATGTTTTAAACTACATGAGAGATATAAGGGTAACTGGACTAGCACGACTTTATACGTGTTAATTACAACATAAGTGATATTTAATGTATGTAGCATGTGGTAATTGTGTAAATACACCGTCAAGAATCTATCGCGGTACAATCACCTACACATATAATAAGAATGTAAATTTAATGTGTCTGTACATTCAAGATTTCTGTGAAAAAAAAAAAAACTATTGTAGGTGTATAGTAAGTATAGTAATAAATTACGTGTAGTCCGGTGAAGCTGTTAAGACCTTGCTAGTACAATAGCATAGTCATTTCGAGGAAAAAAAAAACCGTTTTAATCATTTTAAGAAATATCTGTCTATCTGTTTGTATGAACACGCATCACTGCCAAAGTACTGGGTTAAACAATAACACAACGAAAAGAAAACCATAAAGAATATCTTCGACTCACTCAGTCGTTTTATTAAAATCAGTTCACTCTATCAAAAATTATTGTAATTTTAATGACTACACGATTTAAGTACGAGAGAAAAGTAGATAAGCAAATGGACTTTTTTCAGATGATTATACTTAATTAGTAGCTGTTTTTATACGATAGGTTTCACGCGGACGGCACAGCTAGTAATATACGATATATAGGTATAATAACTTATTGAAGTTTTGATGCGACGCGGAGCAGGCGTTCTCATTATAAATGGAAGAAGAAAATTCAAAAATATAGTCGATTGGCCCATCCCTCTCTTTACACAGTTTCATTTTTTTTGTAACATTCAACATTCTTGAAGTATTTCTAGTAACTTCAACAATCATCGTAGAGATATCTGTGCAAAAAAATAAAGGTTTCCTTCCTCCGTACTTGCCGAATACAATGCGCACGGCAACAACAAATGCCTTCTTTTAACAAAACCTTACAATACCTGAACACGTTGCAGGCCGCTACCTCACCCCCTCCCCCTCCAAACAACCTCCACCTCCCCTCGTCGCGCGCACCACGACCGACAACTATCTTGTGGCAACGAAGTATCAAAACCAGACTCAACGCCCTCCCCCCTCGCACCCCGCACCGCCGATACCGAGCGAATACGAACTCCCCTGCCCCAAACCCCTGGCCCCGCGCTAGAGCGAATCCGTTCCGGGGCGCACGTGTTGCCCGGTCACACGTGTGTGTGTGTGTGTGTGTGCGCGCGCTCGGTGACGTCACGCGTTGTTTGTAAATAGAACAACAAACGCAGCTGAGCTGCTGGCGCTAGATACGTGCAACAACCGCCCGCGACTTCATGACCGCCTGGTACTTACAGTTTCACTTACAGCCGACACCGAGACACCGAACCACTTTTACTCTCTCTAAGCAACTCCTGATAACACTTTATTACATACAGTTAAAGCTACTTTTTTAATGTGAGTTTAGATCTACGATATTAGCTATATAATTAAAGCTGCGTATACCGGGTACAACGGTTAGATATAATCAATTGTTAAAGCTGTACAGATAATGTGAAAAAAAAAACTCCAATTTTCATAATTCATATGGTATTTTATATGATTTTCGCAAATTTAATTTTGTTTTATTTATTTCTACACATTTTTTAATATAAAAAATAGCCCTGAGTATAAATACTAAGTGTTAAAATTGCAAAATACCAATTCTATGCAAAATTATTCATTAAGGAAATAGTTAAGAAACCGCGTCGTACAGTACCGTAGCGAACGGATGATCTAGCGTTTTAAAACCATTTTACAAAATTATTTTGAAAAAATTCGAGGCAGCGATAAGGACTGCCGACAGAAGTGAAAACTCAAAACAATGGAATTTCTTATTTATTTATAGCGTAAATAATTTAAATTTCATCTATACTAATATTACAAAGAGGTAAAGTTTGCGAGTTTGTGACGTTGTGATGTTGTGACGTTGTAGGGGGTAATCTCAGGAACTACTGGTCCGATTTGAATAATTCTTTTAGTGTTATATAGCTCATATAACGGTTATAGGCTATATATCATCACGCTAAGACCAATAGGAGCGGAGCACAGATGTAAAATGTTTCAAAATCGGGATGTTTTTTCCTTTTGAGAACGCGAACGAAGTCGCGGGCAGAGGCTAGTAATTTATAAATTGTCATTTTTAACATTAGTCTCTCGTTCACGTCTATTGGCACTACGAAGAAAATGATCTACAGTTTATTAATTAATCGTATAAAATAGCAATATTAGATGTACACAGGCTGTTATACTACGCGTCTGACTGACGCAAGGCACACAAGCGCAATACGGTCTGTCATGGACCAGATTAGGCCTCCCTCGGTAGCGGCTCAAGCTATAGGTTCGATCTCTCGGTAGGGAGTCCTTGAGTGCGTAACTTGCGCGATACAGTGAAACAAAATTTACATCACTGCTACAACACTACACGATCATCCCCACACACGTGCACACTTACTCGCTTACACATAAAAGTGGAAGGGTTTTATTTTTTTCCCTTATCGAACTGAAAAAAACTTTCGAAATTTTTTGAGAAGAAATATATGTAAGAGTTGTTGAGATATGTATGCTTGGTACACATATATTTTTCAACAACTCAAAGTATATGAATAGTTAGCTAGGTTAACTAAGATAGGTCGCGAATTGCATGTAACAGGCAACAGCCAAGCCGAGGTGTGCCGTGCACCCTTGAATTAGTTGCCAAAAATAAAATCAGCTGAGTGCCTAAAGCGCTCGCCTTAGTAGTCCGGTGGCGCTGTTAAGACCTTCCTAGGTCAATAGTGTAGTCAGTTCGAGAAAAAAAAAACGGTCTGTCATGCTTACTTGCATGTCATGACGATAAATTATAAATGTATTTTTTTACCAATAAGAAGTAGTTTTCACTTTAAAAAGAAACAAACGTAAGCCCATCGCAGTGCAGAAATTTTTCATCGCGCGTTTGCTGATAAAGGTTGGCCACCGTTGGTGTATAAACAATTATTTAACAGGGGCGGGTGAGAGTAGCCCTGAGGCGAGGAGGGGCTCTGCCCCCTCTCACCTAGATTCGCGAGCCGTGACCCTGCCGCGTGTCGGCCGCGCTCCACTGCAGCGAGAACCTTCACCGATTTACGCAACACGACGAGAACTGCCGCACGCGCACACAGAGCTACGTCACTACCGCGGCACAGCACCGACAACAGAGATGCGTGCCCCCCTCCTAGACCACCTAGAGTATGTGTGTGTGGCCCTTATACACATCAACATCAACTAGGCGAAAACTTAGTCTGCCATATAGAAAGGTATTTATTTTTTACCACCTAAACCTTCCTCGTAAGTAACTCTATCTCCTGTTCAGTAGTTTCTGAGTTTATCGCGAACAGACAGACAGAGAGACGTGGCATAAGACTTCGTTTTATAATATGTCGTGATATATACAGTTTCATACAGTGTGGACCAGTCCCGTGTAATTATTTTATACCGTTATCAGTATAATAGTAACAGATTTCAAAGGTTGCTATTTGTGACCGAAGACTTGTAAGTTACATTACTAATTTTAGCAAAGTAAGCAATCCTAGCGACCTTCTGTGTAAGATAGGTAACGTGTGAACATAATAACGTCGGTTACACCCAAAACGGCACAAACCTTGTAACAGTTCCCCAGTCACATTACGCGCGTGTGCGTTCGCGGAACACAATGCGACCGCGACCTCATGACGCCCAAATTACAAAGTTTTAAAACAAAGTCTAGATTCCACCTCAAAACCTAAATGTACGTACTAATATAGCTGAAGTCCTTGCTTCACTTTTTTATTGTTTATTTCAGCAAACTCTTGGTCCGCACCTTTGCCTTTGTTTATTTTATTAATCATGATAAAAATCGTTTTAAATGTGAGCAAATATTGTTATTATCTCACTTGACTATTATACGTATACTAGCTAACGCGCGCAGCTTCGTCTGCGTTAAATCGGTTACCTACCGGTTACAATTGTATTTCCAAACTCAAATAATCTATAAAAAAAACCTATAACTCGAATACAGCGACTCTCACCGTTTCCAATTGTGGAACCAAACAGTTCAGAGACTCACTCAAACACGTACCTAATTGGTTTAGTGAATAACTCACGCATGTATGAAACAAATGTCAATGAGGCGAACGTAGCGCCATCTGCCATTCAGCGACATCGATAATTTTGTTTTGTTCGAAATACAATCGACCGTTGAGTCGTTTGGATATTGTTTATATAAAAATACTAAAATTACGTATCAAAAATGGGAGAGTGAGTTTAGGAGGGTGAAAATTTGGGGTATAACGCCCATTTTTGATGGCAAATAAAAAACAATACAAACACAAGAAATAAACAAAAATAAATTGAAAGAAAAAATCTCGACAGAGACACCCTAATCACCTAGAGGTGAAAATATACATTACGACCTATTCTCATACCTACCAAATAACGTAAAAATCGATCGAGCCGTTTCGGAGGAATTCGAACACAAACACTCTTACACGGGGTTTTTATATATATAATTTACATTACTACGGCGATTTCATTCTCATCTTTTATAGACATTTTTTTTTAATTATAATCAACAATTTCCTGAGCTAAAGCGTCCGCGACCAGATGGATGACCGTAGTAATCGCGTCGTCGGTCACGTCGGTATAGTAGACACAGGTGTCAGTGAGTCTGGATATTGCCACTTTAGCATGTGAAACGCTATCGTGGATTTACATTCTTCTGATCTTTGTTTTAAAGGTCAATCCCTGGGTTTAGTGGAATGTCAGGACGCGCGATCCTTTCCTTGTTCCGTAGTCCTTTTTTTTCATTGAACTTTGAAACTAACATTTCGAGTTGTATATTTTGGAATTCACTACGTTATAATTAAAAACGGCACTTTTACACCGTTACTTTATTGCCGGTCTGTTAGTCGTGTCAAGGACAGTGTTTTTTCTTCTGAGAACCGAGTTAAAGTTTAAATTACCACCGAGTGCTAAGGTCGAGGTTAAATAATTATATTGTTCTAAACAACTGAGTTAATGCAATAATTAGATAGACCAAATTCCTTTTCATAGTAAAAACTCTTGTACGCTGAGCGATTTTATTTAATTTATGTGATATCTAGATGTGAAATTTGGCACGAAGGGACGCCTTTTGGTATAAGTTCCAAAGTCCTTCGTCGCGGCTGTCTGTCTTTTCACGACAATGTCAAAAACTACTGACCAGATTTTCATGGAACTTTCATTAATAGAGTGATTCACGATGAAGACTTAGATATATAATTTATAAAAAATTCGTGTAAATTAGTAGATATATAACGACAAATGTTGAAAGTGTCGGAAAAACGCAAGCCGGCCGGGAGTTCTCATCGAAAACGCTGCCTAATCCCTTCGAGGTATAACAAAACAATTGAGTTAATAAACAACGCAAAGGAAGTCGCGGGAATCAGCTAGTAAATAATAAATTGAATTTCAAATGTGGAGATATTACTTCACCAAGTTTTATTCGCTGTTCATTTCATATACTGTACTACGCGAGTACAGCGTGCTAGAATAAGCATGATATATAATCTATCTAATACCTTTAAACGAGCAATTCTTGTATATTTGTATATATTCAGGATCTCGGAAACGGCCTCATCTATTTCCGTGAAACTTAGTATGTAGGTAGTTTCGGGAATGATAAATCGATCTAGCTAGATTTTATTCATAGAAAACGTTTTTAACTGAGTTTTCAGGCAATGAAAAAATTACAGCTAGAGTATAAAGGTAAATTTCGCCAGCGCTGTCAAAACAGAAATAGCTTAGATGGAAATCGATTGCTTCAAAAATCCGTGTAACCCCAGTTCGAATCCGAGTGACAGCAGAAGAGATATATATACATTTTTGTAAAAAAAAATAATTTTATGAAGCAAACCTGACAGTTTATTTTAATATAAAAATATTTTTTAAAGAACTGAGCTAGGCTCGGTCGCCCAGGTACTCAATATTTATATACAACTAGACTCTGCCCGCGACTTCGTTCGCGTGGAATAAAGATATTTTTTATTTCTATCACGCTGCGGTCGCTCTTAAAAGAAAAAAAAAACGATTTTGAAACATTCTTCATTCGTGCTCCGCTCCTATTGGTCTTAGCGTGATGATATATAGCCTATAACCATTCTCGATAAATATACTATATAACATTGAAAGAATTTTTCAAACCGGACTAATAGTTCTTGAGATTACCCCCTACAACGTCACAAACTTTACCTCTTTATAATATTAGTATAGAAGTATAGATAATCTCATTAATCCGGCACTATTAAAAACCGGGAGAGTGACGGATTAATGGAATGTTCGGATTACTGGATTATAGTGAAAAAGTCATAAGTAATGAATAAAATTAATGAATGAATGTGTGTAATGTATTAAATTAACATGTACATATGTAATTACATAGTTTTAAAATATGTCATCCTTAATTGAGGTCTGCTTTTGTGCAACTTGTAGTCCTTGCTAAAAAAACCTCTTCTCGCATGTTACGAATAATTAGGGCCAGATTAGTGAAGTTATCTATACTAATATTATAAAGAGGTAAAGTTTGCGAGTTTCTGACGTTGTGATGTTGTGACGTATTAGGGGGATCTCAGGAACTACTGGTCCGATTTGAATAATTCTTTCAGTGTTATATAGCTCATTCATCAAGAATGGTCATAGACTATATATCATCACGCCAAGATCCATAGGAACGGAGCACAGATGGAAAAGGTTTCAAAATCGGGTGTTTTTTCCTTTTGAGAACTGCTGCGTGTTAGTGTATATGTAATAGATATTCCACGCGAACGAAGTCGCGGGCAGAGGCTAGTACTGTATATAAAAATAATGAAAGCTCGTTGTTCATCGTGAAGCGACATAAAGAGTCGTGAAACGTGTTGCGCGTTGTCTTTGATATAAAAATATCTGTCCGTCGCGGAAGTCGAACCCGGAACGCAGTGCGGCAGGCCCGACGGACGACGCGGACGAATCGTAACACGGTTTATATTAAAATAGAATCGAAAAACTACACAGTAAAGCTTCCTCCGAGCCCTCTTACACCTCATCTCCCGTACTATCTTTTTTTTTACTAGCTTCTGCCTGCAACTTCGTCCGCGTGGAATAGTTACTTTGGGCTGACGCAGCGGAAGCTCTCAAAGGGAAAAAAATGATTCTGAAACATTTTTTATTGGACTCCGCTTCTAATAGCCTTAGCGTGATGATGTAGCCTATATAGCCTCCCTCGATAAATGGGTTATATAACACTGAACGAATTTTTCTAATCGAACGGACCAATAGTTCCTGAGGTTAGCGCTCTCAACCAAGCAAACCCTCCAGCTCTATAGTATCTAATATTATTGATACATGAAGCCAAAAATTTGTACCCCCTTTTGAAGCGTATTGCGCCAACGTTTGAACATGAAATTTGGCACAGTTAAAGTTAAATGGAAGAGAAGTGCAGAAAGCTATTTATTTTATGTAAAATCCATGAAAAGTACATTAAATTAATTAAAACATGCATTACTCACACAACTGCTTCAATTTTACACAATATATACACACATGTAAAAAAAGACATTTTGACAGCCGTCAAAAATAGAATTAAAAAAAAATATTGCTAAGGAGGTTACTATGTTCGGTTGCATTTTTTTTTTATGTATGTTAATCGATATATCTTTCAATTGCAAACCGATTTTAATGATTCTTTTTGTATTTGAATTGGTTATACTCAGAGGTGATCCCATATAAATTCGAAGGAAATATTCAACTCCTAAAGGGGTGAAATATCGTTTATATGATCTTCACCCACTTCGTGTCTACGTATTTTCGTCTACTTAGAAAGGATTATGGGTTTTTGATCAATATTGAAGTCGGTTAATTCCGTTTTTTGAAAATTTACTTTATTTTTCCATTTTTAGTGTACATAAATATATTTTACTAAAACATGCGTGTCACCTGATGGTAAGTGATCACCGCCACCCATGAACACCTGCGATACGAGAGGAATCACAGATGCATTGCCGGCCCTTAAGAAAGGAGTAGGCTTGTTTCTTGAAAGTTGTGTTAGTTTGTCACAGATCCCATAATCAGAACCTAACCAAATTCTCATCAAACGACCCTTCAGAGGATGTACCTCTCCAATAAAAAATGAATTATGAAATCGGTTGGCGTGATATTCAGTTATTCGTTTTTTTTTTTTTCGAAATGTCTACGCTATTGACCCAGCAAGGTCTTAACAGCTTCACCGGACTACTAAAGCGAGCGCTTAAAGCACTCAGCCGATTTCATTATGGCAACCAGCTCAAGGGTGCACGGCACACCTCGGCTTGGCTGTTGTCTGTTGCATGCAAAATCGCGACCTATTTCAGCTAACCTAGCTAACTATTCATATGTGTATGAGTTGTTGAAACGTATATGTGTACCAAGCATACACGCCTCAACAACTCCTCCATATATTTATTATCGGAAAATTGAGAGTTTTTCAGTTCGATAAGGGAAAAAAGTAAACCCTTCCACTTTCATGTGTAAGCGTGTAGACGTGCACGTGTGTGGGGGTGATCGTGTAGTGTTGTAGCAGTGATGTATATTTGTGTGTCACCGTATCGCGCAAGCAACGCACTCAAGGGCTCCCTACCGAGGGATCGAACCTAGGCTTGAGCCGCTGCCGTGGGAGGCCTAATCGGGTTGTTCATTCAGTTATTCGTCTATTTGTCGTGTACATACTTAATGCAAATTTAACACATATACGGTTTTGCACTGGATGCCGTTGTCAGAACTGGACCGTAGTGGGACCACACGAGAAGCACTAGCTTTCAAATATTTTTTTTTAAATCAAAATCGTTTCACCCAGTCCAAAGTTATTTGGTAACAAACATAAAAAAATATAGACGAATTGAGAACGTCTTCCTTTTTTTGAAATTGGTAAAAAGTCATGGAATTACTAATTTCCTAATTATATATTTGAAATGTAAAAAAATTAGCATATAAATCTACGGTGTGATTTATTGTAATCAGATCATTATACATATATCGACCTGATAGTCTGGGAACGATAGAAAAATGTCCTAAACTGGTTGTGTAGCTATTTTATTATGGATATTAGGTAGTCTGGAAGTTATCAATAGTAAATAGTTTCAAAAGTTCAGGATTATCAACATGGTTGTTGTTAAGTTTATATAAATAAGTCATGTTCAGTAAAATTCTTCGATTGTAAAATATGTAAGTTTGAGTTCTTTCAGTTTAATATAGCTCAAAGTTTTGTTCCTTCGCCTAGTTGTCCGGCACGAATTACATATTTGAATACGTAAGAATTCTTGTATGAATAACTAGCTTAGTTTAGTTTAGACAGATTTGCGGTGTTGCATTCAAGGCGACTGCCTAAGTCCAGGATTCGACAACTGCTGGCACCCTTGAGCTTGTTGCCAAGCGGCAAAGTGCCGCGCTCGCTTTAGTAGTCCGGTGACGTTGTGAAGGCCCGTCATGTCAGTAGAAAAAAAAGTTCAAAAAAAAAAGGCTCCTATACCATGCGTCGCCAGTCTGGTTATCGGCTGAGTGCCTTAAGCGCTCGCCTTAGTAGTCCGGTGAAGCTGTTAAGACCTTGCTAGGTCAATAGCGTAGTCAGTTCGAGAAAAAAAAAAAGTCGCCAGTCTGGAGGCAAGCCGTGTAAGCTCAATACGACTGGTCATGCTTACGTAGCACGTCACGTCACGCGAAATTATAAATTTATCTCCTGCCAAAATTACAGCCCCACGCGATTAAGAAGTTTTAGACATGTTCGCTTCAAAAATGCAAGTGTTCAAAGCATGTACGCAAAGACGACAGTTTTACATACAATTTTTTGATGATTGTAGGCTAATCCTACACCCTAATAAGATTAGTTCAAAACAAACATATCGTTTTGAAATCGAGAGTCCTAGTGCAAAATAGAAAAAAAAAACAAAAAGGATCGCGTCGAGCGCACATCCGCGAAGATATTTTAAGGCTGAGGGATCGTTGAACTCGAGGTCCGTGTCTCTACCTGCGTGCACTCCAACCGGCGGCGTCTGTCCTCTCCCCCCCTACACTAGTATACACTAACGCAACAAACATATCTCCTCTACCCAACTCGATAACGATACAAAATAAACGTTCTGACAACGAATACATACTACGCACAATACAATATAATGACTGTTAGAAGTGACCTCACCACGTCATCAGTTCGTACATTGATCACAATTCTATATTAAAATACCTATAGCGTTGGCTGGTAAATACTGACGGTCGTTATCTGTTCTGGAGACAGAGAGACGCAGTATTACTATCGGCAAACAAAACAAAAATATATTATTATAATATACTAGCTGTGCCGGCGACTTCGTCTGCGTGAAAGCTAATGCAACGACGACAACTGACGACGCGATAAGTAGGTTCATTTGTCGGGCCGTGGACGCTCCGGCACGGGATATTGTGGATTACAACCTAAACATGGCCATAAAGAATGGAAATGCAAGCGCTATAAAAACAATAAGGTCATTAAACCAAAAATAGTTAATAATAATTGAACAGTTAATATTTAACAAATTACTAATTTAAAAAAAATACGCTCACGGATACGATGTTTACGTATACAAAAGCAAAAAAAAGGTGCGGAGACCAAGAGTCTGCAAAATAGAATAATAATAAAAAAAGCATATGCAAAAAAAAAAACGATTAATAAAGCCATCTGAATGTGTTAAGCCCATTTGCTTATCTACTTTTCTCGCGTACTTAAGTCGTGTCCTTATTAAAAAAAATACAATAACTTTTGATTAAGTGAACCGATTATAATGAAACAAAAACTAAATTACGTCCGAGAATATGCTTTACGATATTCTTGCTGAAATTTTATCATGACCTCAGTACAATAGCAGTGATGCGTGTTCATACAACAAACAGACAAACATTTCTAAAAATGATTGAAATATTGCTATTACTTATTTCTACACACCTGTAACGAGTATTTTCACGAAAATCGAAAAAGTACAGACACCTTGGATTTTCATTTTTATTATTATGTATAGATATCTCAGACTCGGAATATCTATAACATTTAGCAAGCAGACTACCGAGCCTCTACTGTCTACGCCACGGTACTGATAAACGTATCTGAGCCCTAAAACGCAGCCCATCGAAACGAGAGATGTGTCAAGCGGCGCATGACACTCGGACACTTATTCACATTGTTCGTTTTTGAAGAGTTTCTGTAAATGCCGACAGAGTAAAGAGAAATAAACGACACAGAATTCTACCCTTATTTTTCCTTAATTTCTTTATTTATAGGTATTTCCTTTACCCTATTCTATCCTATATAGTTTAGAGGAATTCATCGGACACAAAATACATATAGGAGTTGTTGAGGCACGCATGCTTAGTACACATGCATACACAAGCTTAGCTTAGGTTAGTTCAGATAGGTCGCGATTTTTGCACAAAACAGGTGACAGCCCAAGCCGAGATGTGCCGTGCACCCTTCAGTTAGTCACCCAAACATCCCAAATCGGCTGAGTGCCTTCAGCGCTCGTCTCAATAGTTCGGTGAAGCTGTAAAGACCTTTCCAGGTCAACAGCGTTTCCATTTCAAAAAAATAAAAATAAAAAAACAGACAGAATGAACACCCTCTGTGTGTGATAACAACTAACGCATTGTAACTGTACAACATCTCATGATACAAACAAGATACTAATTGCTCAGTAATGAGTATGTTGCAACGTTCACACTGACCGTTGCTCGTATACGATTGGGTTTTGCACCCGGTTACACTTCTCGTCGAAGAGATGTTTTATACCGTGTTATATATAACTAGCCTCTGACCGCGACTTCGTTCGCATGGAATAAACATATTCTTTATTTCTAACACGCAACGGAAACTCTCAAGAGGAAAAATCCCCGATTTTGAAACATTCTTCATTGGTGCTCCGCTCCTATTGGGCTTAGCGTGATGATATATAGCTTATAACCATTCTAGATAAATACGTTGAAAGAATTTTACAAATCGGACCAGTACTTACTGAGATTATCCCCTACAACATCACAAACTTTACCTCTTTATAATATTAGTATAGAAGTATAGGTAAGTGATACATAGCATAACCCCCGTAGTTAAAGTTGAAAGTAGATCCGCCTCTGTTTTTGAACCGACTTTCTTTATTTTCTTTGTTTAGTAGATACTAGCTGTGCCCGCCACTTTGTGCGCGTGGAAGTTTATGTAAAACTGTGATTAATATAATCATCGTCCATTTATTGATCTACTTTTCTCTCGTACTTAAGTCGCGTTACCATTAAAATTACAATAACTTTTGATAGAGTGAACAGATTTTAATGAAACCAAGACTAAACGTTCCCGAAGATATGTTTTATTATTTTTTTTTCTTCCTAATCATTAATGCAGTATTCTAGCAGTGATGCGTATCCCCAAACAAACAGACAGACAGACACTTTCAAAATTAATTGTGATGTATTTGTTTACGCATTCTTAGACACTTGTAAAACATTTTTTTTTTACGAAAAATGTAACAGACACGTTGCATTTACATTTTTATTATATGTATAGATTGGGGATCTTTTGTGTGACCAGTAAAATGATTAGAAAATCTCCGTTTTCTTGTTCAATATTAAAAGTTGAAAAATTAATGAAATACGGTTAAACTGAGACCACTGAGTAATCCCTATTATATACATACATCTAACATATATAACTTTCCTGTAAAGAACTGAAATCCACGCTTACAATCTGACGGAAGAGTTGTGTAAAACCCTTATGCAATATGTTGTATAGAATGTTATGGTGCCTTTTGTGTTTGTAGCGATGTAATTGAATAACAAACGCAGGAGTGGAAAGTAGAACATTTCACACAAGTATATTCCGAATAGTTAATATGATAGCTTATTGATTAACTTAAATTTCATCATGGCAAACAAACATGCGGGTCACCTGGTGTTAAGTGATCACGGCCGTCTATAGACACTAGCAACACCAGAGGAGTTATAAATGCGTTGCCAGCCTGGGAGGGGGAAGGGAAGAGGAGAGGTGGTTCTCCAGCGCTCTCACCGAACGAAACGCAACAATGCAAGCACTTTTACTTCACGTCGATTTTCTGTCGACGTATTCTTGCTGAAGGCATTTAATAGCTTGTAACCAGTAATGTAAATCTAGGATTAAGTAATAAAAAAAACCGTACTGCATATTTTCGAGAATAACAGTCTTTGTTTCATTAAAATCGGTCCACTTTATCAAAAGTTCTTGTAGTTAGAACGATGGCTGGAGTTAACTACGAGAGAAAAGGAGATAAGTAACGAAAAACATTTAATACATTCAGATGGTTTTATTAATCTCCATTCTATTTTATATAGGGCTCCACGCGACGAAGTTTCGTCGCGGGCAAAGCTAATGGTTACATAAAGATGATCTCATCCTCAAAGACACGAAGATACTATGTTGCAATTAGCAAATTTATAATCTTTATAGGTATATCTGATTCTTCTGTGTTTTTGTCACAAAAATTGTACTAACAAGCTTTACTGATTTTCATGACATGACATGGGTCCATGGTTGGTTTAGATTCATAATTGAACCCACTAGATGACACTGCAATCAGATTTTGATATTTATTCAAATCTTAAATTGGAAGGAGCATTATTATGAATGACTTGAATTACTTCTACCACACCTTCTATATGAGCTCTTTGGTTAAATTGGATCGATTACAAATGTCAGCTTCATATACTTGTCACCAAATTACCTAGAGCTTACCAGATTTAGTGACATATTTGGTTACTGCTTCTATCTTTAAGACCATAGTGTTAAATAATAACATTAACTAAACATTATTTCAGTGTTGGATATCTTATTTATCGATATAAGCTATAGGCTATATATTATCACCCTAAGTTTAATAGTAGTGGAACACCAATGAAAAATGTATCAAAAGCAGAATTTTTTTCCTTTTGAGAGATTTCATTGTGTGTTAGTGTTCACGGGAAGAACTATTAGGAAATAAAAGAAAATTCGAATTGAACAAATAATCCACGTGATTTACATATTCACACATACAAAAACTTAAACTTCATAATATTAGTACAGAGGTACAGATAAGCTGTAACATTCAAGGTTAGCATTATTCAATGTACCTTGAAATCACTTCAATGAAATTTACAAATTCATTATTCAGCCAGAGCATGGTCACCACACAAAGAGTTTCACTTTTCATTCTTCATTTGATGGCCAAATGAAGTTATCAGAACTTTATTAACTTGGGTAGAATAACATTGTGTCAATAAACTGATAGTACCTGGACGAACTAAGCTTAGCTCCCAAGCTTAGCTCGGTTCATTAAAAATCATTTTTAAATTGAAATAAACTGTTAGGTTTGCCTCACAAAATTAGTATTTTTTATCAAAAAAAAAGCTATCTCTCTTATAATAATAGTAACAATAATATATTTTTTTGTTTAATAAAAAAAATACTAAAAAAGATATATTTGCTGTCACTCAGATTCAAACAGGGTTTAGACAGATTGTCAAAGCAACCAATTTTCATCTGAGCTATTTTTGTTCTGACAGAGCCAGTGAAGTTTATCTTTATATCCAAGCTCTATTTTTCATTACCTGCAAACTCAGTTAAAAAAGTTTTCTATGAATGAAATTTAGCTAAATCGATTTATCATCCCCAAAACCATCTACACACTAAGTTTCACTGAAATTGCTGACAGTTTCCGAAATCCTAAATATATAAAAATATACAAGAATTGCTTGTTTAAAGATATTAGATTAAGATAAAAAATCATATAGGTTTACATGATTAAGAATCCTTTGTAAATTGGTTAATTTTTATGTGAATTACTAGCAATGCCCATATCTTCATCTGCATTAGAGTGAATGTAAAAAAACAGTATGTAATAAAATCATAATCTGGATACATTAATTCCATTTACTTATGTACTTTTCTCTCATAACTAAGTCGTATTTTTTGTACTCTTGGTACATTTTTTACCAAGTTTCTGTGGTTGCTAACTTTTATAAAGGATCATAAATGTAATGCTATTTTTTTCTTGTATGTCTGGATTTAACTCGAAACTGACTTGACCAATGTTTTTAACATTTATCATATGAGAGTTTATTCCTCAATTTATATTAAAATTGTTGGAAATCATAAATAAATAGACAATGTAATTAAAAAAAATAATAAACATTAGCGATATTACTTTAGATTTTATAAAAATAGTAATCACTACAAAATAAAATTTCTACATTTAATTTTAAATTATTTACATAAAATTTTGTATACATAGCATATATCACTTAAGTAACATTGGCTACTGAATAAAATTATCTAAAAATAATCTTTTCAACAGATTTCTATGATGTTATATATGTGGGAAGTATGATATTACAAAATTAATAGTTTACAAAAAAATCAGCAATAGATTTAGAAATCATGAAACACTCATATTGAAAAAAATAAAATAAACATGTGCAAAACTTGTGCACTAGTATAAAATATGTTTGTAGAGAACTAGATTATATAATGAATGCCTGGTGGACAGAAAATTGAATATGGACAAAGTCGCGAGTGAATAACTGTATGAATATAAACATTGTAATGCAAAATACATTTTGCATTTAGCAAAAAGGTTTATATGGCGAAACTGCGAAATAAATATGTACCTCCTCCAATATCATGGCTTAAACGTATGACACTACTGACGCCTGTAGCAGTAGCGATTCCATGTGGCAACTCTGACAAGTCACATTCAACGCGTAATCGCTTATTCAATTATGTTACTTTCAACATATCAGAGTAATTGACAAAATATAGTTTTGATGCTATTCCACGAGATCAACCAGACTAAATACATTCCTTAGTCATCACCCAAGTTCTGTGATGTTCTATTTCTACGGATTGTAATGCACTATTGACGTGACATTTCATTAGTATAAAATAAATTCCACGAACCTATAGTTCTGTTCGTAATCCCAGTAGTCCTTGTATCGCGGATGCCAGCGCTGGCCCCCACGCGAGTAGGGCCTCCGAGAGCCCCCTTGGCTCATACTCGCTGCGACATATCACGGTCGAGTATCGATCTGCGCACTTGTCGCGCGCCTCCACACCTGCCCCTAAACCACCGGGACACCGCACAAAACCACCACAACACGGCACTGTGACACTCTTCCACTAAATACAACTAGATAAAAATATCTCCAGGACCCTAACGGAGCCCTATACACTTGTTTTGGAACACACTGCAATAACACGAACTTCGTGCGAACTGACACGCAAGCGCTTTACGACACGCGGAACGACCCCTGGGAATTACTCGCTGTACTAAATTTGAATTAGACCGCGAAGTTATATTACCTCTAAATTAATTTTGATGTGTCCAAAAATTTATCACGTTGCAAATTGTTAAAACGGTATTGTTGATAATTATTGTTTTAATGTATTTTACCGGATAAGCAAATACACAAAAAGGTAATCACTTTAATTAATTACAAAATTATATTGATTTTGTATTAACACATGTTTCACACATAGTATGCAATCTCTTTTAATAAAAAGAATTCAAATACAAAAGAGAACAGCGAGAGGGCGTGTTATCGCGCACTTAAAATGGTTCGTCACCGTTCACATAATTAATGTGAATCAGACGGTAATATCGTTTTAACGTCACGCGTTACTGCACAACTCTGCCTTGAAACTACAACACAATATTTTATTATTTTCTAGAACTAGACAATATAAATTTAGAAAGAAAACGCGAAAGATATTATTAATAAAACCTAAGATAACGTAATACTATGCTTCGTCCGGACGACCAACACTTATGTACGTAGGTATACTAATCTTCGTAATCATAAAAAAGTTTACACACTCGAATACCAAACGATATCCAGCCATCTATCGCTTTAAATTATTAATAAACAGTCTGTACGTAAGAACGTATACAAAGGTGAAGCGCTTTACCGCTGGCATCACTAAAGAACCAACCATTGTTATTATAATGCAGCCAACATGACGCACCATTGCAGTGTGAAGCTAGTCACGAAGGTAACTATATTTGTCACTTTTTAACTCTTGCGAAAGAAAAGGATAGCAAGGTTTTTTGCTTATTTCCGTGAATTTTAATTTAAATTTTACTTTTTGTTAACCCATAGCGACGCCACAGCCCACAACACTTCTCACGAAATTCCTGTAATAATAATTTTACGATGACACAATGCTTAAACCTACTTTCACTACATTTCGTAATAGTTTGCAAGGGAAATAGGTTTTTTTTTTAGATAAATGATTTCCACAAGCGTAGAATAATTCGCTGTAACTTATTAAGAGATTAAATAAACATGTTTTGCGAATGACAATGATGCTCAACAAATACATATAGTTTGAATAAGTACCTACTATGAAATTGCAGCGTTAATACGTTCTGGTTTATCCGCAACACTGGTTTTAAGGAAGTAGGGAAATATAGATATAAATAAGTATGTATTCTAAACTGTAGACATCTAGAATGAGCTGTACTCCGAGCTGTGTACACCGTGCAGGCATATTACTCTGTACTATCAATCCTTGTTGAAAGAGAGGAGCAGGTTCTTTGTCATCATGTAACAGAAAAACCATATTTCACGGAGTTGGAGTTATATTTCAATTAGAAAAGCAAAACGTATGTATGCTTCTTCAGTAAACGAATTTCGAAAGACTTTCTGATAAACATTAAGCAATATGCCTTTCATGTTTCTAAGTTATCTATAATCTAATATATAAAATTCTCGTGTCACAGCTTTCGTTGCCATACTCCTCCGAAACGGCTTGACCGATTTTGATGAAATTTTTTGTGCTTATCCGGTATCTGTGAGAATCGGCCAACATCTATTTTTTATCCCCCTAAATGTTAGGGGTAGTCCAGCCCTAAAGTTTTTTTTTTTATTTTTTAGACAAAAATTTTTATCCCAGAGAAAGAGCTAATTAAAACCAATCTCTTGTCTCTTTTGTGAGCGGATTTTATGCTTACTTTAAAATATTTCTCACATACCAACTGGGTATATGTTTAAGTAAGTCCCTGTATTGTTCGGATTTACAAATGCAAACGGTTGAGGTCGCTAAAATCTGGTTTTAGGTTAATTACGATTTTTCGCGTTTAAAAATATAATTGACACAGGTTTGAACCAATTTGGTGCAGACGAAGTTGCACGGGTCAGCTAGTAGAATATAAAAACAACATTCTCGGAAGAAAGCCTATCGTTTAATAATGTTTGCTCTAAATTTTTTAATTTATTTAAGGGCGAGTTATATACGTATTGGAGTGGACACTGCACTGTACCGTGAGCCGCTGAGACACCGAGGCCTGATCTTCGCTAGGAGTAATATTATTCTGTGGACCTGTTCCAACATGATGAATATTTGTACCAGCATTTTAAATTCATTATTACTAAGAAATAATACAAGTTTTAAGGAAATTATTATTTATTTTATGTCAGTTTTTTAATACAATATATACAGTGTTTATCGAATTTGTATGAGATTGAATAAAACAAGTTCCAAATAATCAGCATTTAAGACATTATCTAGAATTGCCAACTTTTTCGAAATGACTACGCTATTGACCCAGCAAGGTCTTAACAGCTTTACCGAACTACAAAAAGAATTGCCAACAGTACTGCTATGTTTCACGGATCACAGAAACACGAATTTAGAGTGACGTTCGAGATCTGCTTCCTATTTTATTTGGCATCCATTTTTCTACATTATTAATGCTATTGTAGAGTCCGTAATACTATTACAAGTTTCTTGCGATTATTTCAATGAATTAACAAAATGGTGGCCGTCTTGTTCGAACTCTACATGGAGTTTTTGTGGTAAGTCAGAATCCATGCTCTGTGCTATTATTTCCGATCCACTTCACTTGTGCACAATCACCGAACTATATTACGTAAAGCACCACCAACATTACAAAATATAGAGCCAAATAAGACAATGTTACGGATAAAATTATTATGGTCTGATTATGGTATTCTAAGATCACGCCAAAAACTCCGACGTTTGAGATCGTAAGCATTTTTATGTGACCTAGGGATGACAATCCTTCGCAAAAAAAAAAACAACTTTTAAATCGATCCAAATCATGGTCTGTGAAATGGATTCATGAAAAATTTAAGTCTAGTGTATCGATTATTCAAAAAGTCAATTTTTTCAATTATTTAAAATATTGAAGAGCTGTTTTTATTACAAATTATTGTATGTGTTTATTTTTATCTAAATATCAGAAATGGAATCATTATTTTATAGTATCAGAGATCGATTTTATGTTTAATAAAGATTTAAATAATCGACTAATAAATTTATAAATATCGATTATTCGAGTTACCGAACTCAGATATCCATCCCTAATTTAACCCGTTGTTTTGTTGGGTTGGCAGCACTAGCATAAACTTAAAGCTGAAATATATTATACAAAGTTTGAGATGAACACAAATTATTTCGCTAGTTTGAACAATATATATTAGAGTTGATAATCCAACGGGTCGTAGAGTTCAGAGAGCAGCCGGTAGATGTACGAGGGTGAGCTTCCTCCACTGCAAGTTAAATCATACTATTTATATGTAAAACAGTTATAATTCGGACAGCAGTAGGGATGACCGACATTAGAAAAATATCGATGTTGACATCGATGTCAACATCGATTCAAAGGTATCGATGTCCGATAAACATCGATGTTTTACTAGCGATTAAAGCTGTAAAAAAATCGTTATCGGATGTTTTCCATATTGTCAGTTCCGTTCCTGATACAGGATTTGGCCAGCGACGAAAAAAAACGTCATGCAAAGAAATAACTATGTACAGCTTACAAATTTGATAATTATCTAGTCTCTATTTTATTCTCGTAACATCGATGTTATCGAAATCAAAACATCGATGTGTCGATGTTATTGACATCAAAACATCGGTGTGTCGATGTTATTG